>OX439131.1:21767801-21870301 GCA_949318235.1 Ecdyonurus torrentis
GAGACAATATAAGATAAAATAATAAAAAATATATATATAAAAAGATTGTTTTACAGCGTGTTTATCTTTTTATATTTGTGCAGGCTCTGTCAAAAAATTTATTGATGTATTTTTTTTCTTTGTCTCTCTCTAATGCGTAAAGTTTATTACGGCGGAACGATGTCTTAAATACATTTAATATTATTATTTTATTTCACCAACAGTTTTTGAGTCATTTAAATGCATAGCTACCCAATTGTAGTTTTGCGAGTTTTAATACTTCATTGGTTTTGTAAAACGTAATCTCTCTCTCTCTCTCTCTCTCTCTCTTATAATGATCTATACAAAAACTAGTTAAATTTATCTAATACAGTTTATCATTAAAATTTTCATTATTATTTATAACTATATCAAATTACTGATAGACATAACGTTAAAAAATAGATCAATAAATTCAATGTTGTCCCTTTTTGTATATTTCTTAACATATTATATACTTTTGAATTTACTGTGTATGTAAGATATATGAACAAAAGTTAGAATTTTATTGCAAGGAAAGCAAGAGTTTGTTTTGTTTTTTTGGCGAAGTAAATTTGTTTTCCTCAAGTTTTACAATATTGTATGTTCATATAAAATATTTGCAAGTAAATGCTTGTTTAGACTTTCAACTTTATTCTACTGCTTATGTTTTTTAAAGATACTTGAAGTTTTTTGAATATATATACATATATATATATATATATATATATTTTTTTTAGTTATAAAACACGTTAAAAAAACATGGTTGTTAGCAATAAACAACGTTACTTTTACAAGTTGTTTAATGGCACTCATTAAAAAAGTTTTTGGGTATAACAAAAAGTATGATGGCTATTACAATTTTTTTTTGTAGTGCTACAATAACAAACAAAAAAAAAGTTTTGTTTTACTAATCCTAACAATTAACAAAATATAGATAGACATTGTTATGTTTAATCCTTATATAGCAATAATAGTGTTCAATAATAAAACATTAATTTCATCAAAATGTTCAAGTTTAGGATCATCTTTTTGGTAATCTCCCAAAAACTTTTTTTATGATATATAACTTTCATTTTATTTATTTATTTATTACGATTCATCATGATTATTAATTTTTTTTTATCTCTGTCTTGATTTTTTAACATAAATATTTTTATTTTGAAAACAAACAAAATTTTACAACCCTTCAATAAAAAATTAAGTACGCAGTACTTTTTTTTCCTCCTTCTTCTTTTTTTTAAACAAATGAAAAGATAAATGCAACAAACAGTAAAATAAGACATTTATGTATGCGCATATATTTTTTTACTTTTTTTATATACTATTTTATTTTATGAAAATAATACTTAAATAAGTCTCTGATTGCAAATTTCCGCAATTCCGTTTCAAATGATTACACGTCATGATAACTTGTGATAAGTTTAAAGATTTATTATCGTTGTCTTAGAAAATCACAGAAAAAAAATGTCAAAAGAAAAGGAAAAAAAAAAAAAATGAACAGCTTGATAAAATATATAGGATAATAATATACTTGCTAGTTGCAAGTAAAGTAGATTATTTAGAGCACTTCTTATAAACTATATTATTATAATAACCATGAATGTTTTACTTTTCTTATATACTAGAAATACTCATTTTTCTTAATATTATTATTTACTCTTTTTCTATGGGCGTTCAATTTCTTGACTTTAAGTGAAAAAGTTTCAGACAAAGTGTGTAACAAAATTTTGTTGTGTATAGTGAGTAAAGTCAATATTTTGTACACAACAAAGTGTATCGAAGTTAGTAGACTTATATATTGAGAAACAGAGAGAGAGAGAGAGAGAGAGAGAGAGAGAGAGAGAGAGAGAGAGAGAGAGAGAGAGAGAGAGAGAGAGAGAGAGAGAGAGAGAGAGAGAGAGAGAGAGAGAGAGAGATGTGTCTGGCTAACTATGGGTACACAAACTAAACTTCTGGATTGGTGAAGAAAACTTGACCTGACCTTATAGTTATGATGTCTAAAGGCTACAAGCTAAAAGCTTATGATGATATGCGCATAAGCAAGGACTGTAGCTATAGCTATAGCTTGCTAGAAGACTTTAGTATTAATATACCTAAGGCTGGATTTACTTTCTTGTGTATATATCTTTATCAAGACATATAAGACGACAAAACAAGAGGGTTATAGGGGGACAGCGTGATTTAAGTCTTGTTTTAAATGCTTTTTCTCCCCCCTGCTTTGCCTATTTGCTCTCTTACATTTTACTGAGCTATTTGTCTCCAAAAATTTCAATTCTCTCTACAAACTCATGATTCTCTTTTCTACTTTCTCTCTCCCCTTACTATCAAGCGTATACGTATTTCACTTTACCGCGCTGACCATTTTATCTTATATTTCTCGCTATGCGTATGTTATGTTATAAAGTCGTATAAGTCTAACACGCAACTTCATCATTCATCAATGCCAAGCCTGCACTAATGTTTCCGATTCATCAATATACTGTATATATATAAGAAAAAGAGAATTCTATAGAATATTATTACAATCGATTATAACATGACAAATTTTATTGTTCAATTTAATATTTAAAGTTCTGCATTAGTACAAAATAATATAGCATTAAATTTAATTCATTTTCACTTACTATTTTCATAAGTATAGTAACAGTAAATAGATATATAGTTAAGTCATGTATAATTTAGTGTTGCTCAGCATGAGTGCAATCTTAGACAGCTTTACAAGGGTGTTGAATTTCAAGTTGTTGCATATAAATGACTTTCCCTCTTACTGTATTTATATATAACATTACGTGTATGCATGTCAAATAACGGACATATCTATTTGGGTTAAAATTGTGTACATTTTCTTATTGTATAACATAATAATTTATTTTTATTAAAACTTTTTTATCGCTAAAAAAAACAACAACATGTAAATATGCAATTAAGGCAAGTTAGATATGGATACTGCTAATTGCATGGCGATAGAGTATAATCATGCATAACCTTGCATGTGCTTATTAAAAAATATACAGAATTTAGATGTTTAATGCTTTTCCATTTTCTGGTTATATTCCGTTTATTAAAATTATTATTATTTAAATAGAAAAATCACTTTGAACCGAGTTAAAAAAAAAAAAAAAAAAAAAAAAAAAAACTTCTACCGATTCCACATGGTCACATGGTCAGATGGTTCATGGTGGCTCACGCGCTAACTTGCATGCAAGAGGTCGCGCGTTCGATCCCAGCTACCGACCAGGCTTTTACGCCAGCTTGGCTATGGCAGGGAGCTAGCTTGGAGATTCGGGAGGTAAACTCAACCTCACCGACCATCCTGACAGAGCATTTCCACGGTTTTCTTAGTCTGTTACGCAAATGCTGGGATGTTTGCCAGCCCGTGACTGACCCGTTTTGGATGAACCCGCACAAATAAACATAAACACAGGGTTTCGGAAGATTCAGGGTGTAAAAATGCAGTTGGGAAAATGACAGTACTCCACTGAGGTTTAGTTAAAGAAAAAAATATATATACGACAAATTTATGATAAGTTGTAGTGTTCTCAAATTTAGAACGTTTGCATTTTGGTTATTTTACTAATAAATACCATAATGCAATAAATAGTTTCTTGTCAAGCTTCAAGTAATGTTTACATCATCAGTTTGTATATTATCTTCATCAAATTTTCAGTTATAAACAAGTAAGTTTATGTTTTTACCTGTTTATGTAATAATTAGTAGTATTAAAATAATGTGGCCTAATAAAAAAGTAAAGCAGTATTTTATATTAGAGGTAACATTAAAACAGAAAAAAAACTTTATACGTATTATGCGTAATTTTAGTAAATTATAAAATTAAAAGTACCCGTACATTATATAAAATATCAATATGGCTACCCATTATGTATACATTAATATGAAAAGATGTTGAAAATAATTATACCAAAAGCTATGTATATACAACATTAAACACCAAGTAAGTAATTTGTTTTACTAATTACTTTAAGTAATTTAAATTTATTATTTAACATTATATATTACATTAAAATATAATTGTAGTTTATTATAAATAATTTTTCATGATTGCATGTAATATTATAACAAATTAAATATTTTATTTATATAATATATTGTTATTAAATTAAAAAGGTGAATATATAATAAGTTTTTATTTTTATTTTAACTTTGTTGTAATTATATTTAAAAAAAAAAAAAGTTAAACAATAATTAAACTTGAAATAAAAAAACTTTGTTTTTAATGTTTTATGGTATACATATTATATTATAAAATAACATGCAATGTATTTTAAATTAAGGTATTTTATTGGCTTTTACTATTTTTATTCCAGTATTGAAATTCCTATAGTATAGTTAACCATTGTACCTTTCACATAATTTAAATTCAAGTATCAGTAAATTTTTTAATTTAATTAATTCTCATCAATTTATTTACTAAATAATTAAAAATAAATTTATATTTATTTGAGAATTAATTAACTATTATTACTATTTCTAGTTGTGTTTTTTTCAAGGCATTGAACTTAAAATGAACTTTAAATGCAATGAATCTAAATAATATGTTTAATTTGCAACATTGCAGGTATGTGAATGTAGCATCTTATAAAATATAGAATTAAAAACTACATTATTTTCGATAGAAATTAAATACATAAAAGCTAAAAATAGGAAACTGCGTTTTTTTTTTTTTTTTTTTTTTTTTTTTTTTACTATGTATACGTTTAGATAATTAGGAAGGCAGTTTGCAAAATTCTGAATAGTCATTTTTACTCCCCTATGTCTCCATGTTTATTAAAAAAAACTCTCTGATCAGATAGCCATGGGTTATGTGATGATATTTTATCATAGGTTGTCGTTATCATTGCCTTCTAAATATCACATTATTATTCAACTAGGGTCAGCTATTGAGTTTCAGAATTACAAGTCTTCTAACTACAACTCTTAAAATATTAAAATTGGAATTCGTTATTAATTATTTTAATTTTTAAATATGGCATTTTTGGAAGATATACAAATAGGAAAGTTTCCTTTTTTATTTAAAGAATTTTTTTGTGATATAAATCTATCCCTTTAACGTTCTAAAAACGAAGAAATAATTGCATAGTATAATGCAGTTCTAAAAATTTAAATTAAACTAACAAGTTGAATTTATTGATACATAAAGTTTTTATTTTACAATGTATCCTTCTGTTGTAAAAGCGTTGAACAATCGTAAAATTTAACTATTCAAAATAGCAGTAAGAATTTGCTGATATATTATTTATATATGTCTAATAAATAATTCGTAATTTCCATATCATTACATCTGTAAATACATCATCATGTTCTTTTTTTCTTCTTTATTTTAGTACCAATTTTGTTTCATGTCAGTTCAAATGTTGTACACACATTAAATTTAATCAAAATAAAATGAAAAGAATGAACATGTAATATACATTAGAAATACTACAAATCTGTAGAGGGTTTTTTACAAAAGAAGAAAGGTATGTTTTAATATCAGAGAAGTGTGTTTGTGCATCCATCAAAGAGTGTCGTGTTAGGTACAACTTTAGATTTATTTTTAGAGAGAGAGAGAGAGAGAGAGAGAGAGAGTAAAAAAAACGCAGGATTCAATTTATTAGATTGTTATTTGAAACACACATACTGAAGCTTGCATAAAGGTAAAAAAAAAAAAAAAAAAAAAAAAAGGAGAAACAATAATCAATGACAAAAAAAGATAGAAAGAAAGTGTATACGTATTATTATTATTGGAATTCTATTTGATGTTGTGTTCTACTTTTAAAGTTAAAAGAGATATACTAATGAATTAAATATTAGATATACCGTTTGTAACACACCATTATGTTGTTGTCTATATATGGCTTAATACTCTCTCTCTCTCTCTCTCTCTCGCTCTCTCTCTCTCTCTCCCCACACACACTCACACTTTTGCTTTTTCTCTCGCTCACTCGCTCTTTCCTCCTAAAGTCATATTATATACGTTTGTTTTAGTGTTATATTTATGTTACCATATTATATAGACAAAGCAATAAAGAGAAATAAGAGTGAGAAAAAAAAAAAAAAAAAAAAAAAAAAAGGAATGTTTATAATAAGCTGTACTGGGGGCATCTGAGGTATCATTAGCTCAGCTAACTTCATGTTAAGGCATCACATTTAGACTTGCAATTTTATTCTCTAAGGTACTATTTTCTTCTCTTGCATTGTCAACCCTAAATGTTCTTTTCTTCACTTACTTTTTACCATCTCTCTTATATTTTTTTTATATTTTTTTTCTTTCCTTTTCTTTTTAACTTCTATACAGCTAAACTTTGTCACCACATTTCTATCTAGAATGCAGGAAAATAGGATAAAAACTTTAGATAGTTTGATTGTAAATAACACAAGAGATAAACATTACTTTTGATACCTGAGAGAATTTTTTTATCACTTATTAAAAGGAAATACTAATTTCACTGCTTTAACATGAATCAGAAGTTATTAATTATAATTTGAAGCTGAGTTAATTTAATGTAAAAATATGATAATATATATGTACAGTAGTAGTCTTGGGGTGTTCGAGTGCGATTTCGAACATTTTTCGAACAACACACGAACTCGAACAGTTCGTGTGCGAGTTCGTTTGGATTTTTTGAAGTGTTCGAGTTCGTGTTCGACGAACACCATTTTCACTGCTGATTGTTCGAAATTTCGAACACGAAGTCGAACACTTTTGCATTTAAGTTTTACATGTTAAAAGTTTTAAAATAGTTAAAAGTTTAATATGAAAAATTGGTGTATATGTAAAATAAAAGAATTTTCAACCATTTCCAATAATTATGTACATAAAAATATGTTTAAATACAAAAGAAAAAGAAAAAAGCTTGTTTATTTGTATAGCATGTTTTTAAATGACATGTTCGAACAGTTCGTTATGTGTTCGACCTTGCAAAAAGTTCAAAATGTTCGTGTTCGGATCGAGTTCGAAAAAATTTTAAGTTTTCGAGATCGGTTTGAGTTCGACTAAAACGGTGTTCACTGAGTAGTTGTTGTTTTCCTTGTAAAAATAATTCTGAAAATATTTGTTAAATGCAAAGCTTCAAAGTTGTAAAGTAAACTGCGAAAAAATTAAATATAACATCTCTTCTGATTGGTCAATTCAACAGAGTCTACCACTCAGAAGAGTTGTGACATGTTTTGTAGTTTGCTTGACAGTCCCTATACACTTCACATTTTTTTTATTGCTTTTGTCATTGTATTTGAAAAACTCTATATCCTACTCAAAATTTGGAGTTACTACATTACTCAGTATATTGAATTTTTTTTTTCGTAAAAATATGAAGAAGAGAGAAAAAAATTCTCTTTATATTTTTCGTTCACTAGCTCATTCAATTTAAGTGTATCATATCTTAGTTTTAAACTACTGTACTTGCATTTCAGAAGAAAGGAATATAATTTTTAAAGGCCTATATTGTAGTTTGTCTCATACATTGGACATCGGATTTTTTTTTCTGTGTGTGTGTATTTTTTGTCACTTACAAAAAATTGTTTAAATTTTTTATGACAGCTAGAGATTAATTTCTTAACTATATACTAATCATATATTAATTTACTATATTGTATACGAAATGATATCAAATATTCCTTTTGAAACGTTTATTCATTTGATGAACATGACATATTTTATTTCAGTATTGCAACATAATTTTCAGTAATAACTTCCTCGTAATTCTATCACAATCAACAAAAGAAAAAAAATTGTAATACAGAAATTAATTTTGACATTTTTTTTTTTTTTTTTATAAGCTCTTTGATGCTATTTTTCTAACAAACAGAATTACTAAATACTTTTATTTTAATTCTTACAATTTAATTTTCTCTTTTATTTATTTATTTTTTATTATTATTATATTAAGTTTATTAAAATTAATAAATAAAATAATTAATGTTTATCTCTTTTGCATGAAGTTTTTAATAGAAATAATTTTCTTCGTAATTTTCATTAAGAGAAACTTTGAAAATAAAAGTTTATAAATAATAATGATATACAATATTACATAATATAATCTGTTTTATTTCAATATTTAAAATGAATAATTATCTATATTGAATTCTTAAACGTAAATTCTTCAAGTAAAATTTACAATGACATCTAGTTTTAAAAGTGTTGAAAACACATATTAAAAAATATAATTTGTAAAACTTACTTTTAAATTTTTTCTTTTAATGTTTAAAAAGCATATTTTGATATCAAAGAAACACTTATGTACTGTACATATTATATAATGTTTAATGTTAGCATGCAGAAAGTACGGTTCGAGGTATCCTAAAGAAGGGGTAGTTTTTAGAATTTCTTGATTTATTTCATATTACTTTCTTTTTATTTTTTAAGTAGAAATTTATAAAATTCAAAAATAAGAAGGAGCTGGAAAAAAAAAGCAGAAGAAATACTTATCATGTTGAAAACTATTACCAAACGTTTTTTTTTTTTTTTTTTTGTGCGCGTGCACAATATCCACTAACAAAGATTAGTGTAATTAATTTTGACTTGATGTTTAGATGGTATTAGTGTAGATACGTTCGTTTTGTTAACTACAACGTGTACACCTACTTTTCTTTAACGAGTGTAATTGCCAACAAAATACGAGGGCTTAATTTAAAAACTCACCACTAGTCGACGCTGTTTTCTCAAAAGAGAGAAGAAGAAAAAAATTCTTAAGACTGAAAGAAGTTTTCTTTCTAAGACATTCACTGAGCTAACGTATACTTTTTTTATATTATTTTTTTAAACGTAAAGTAGTGAAATCTGAAAAGTCATCAAAACTTTACGTAATTTAAGCAAGAAAAATGTTTTTTCTTCTGCTACTTTTTTTTCCCTTTTTTTAGTATGTTATTTTTTTTTCTTTACTCTTTTTACACACATTTTTACAGATGTTTTTAATTCATTCTCATAATATTTTGTGAAGTTAATATAAAGATAATCGTTCAAAGAAAACTTTTTTTTTCTAACATGTTCAATTTAAGTTTAGTCATAAAAATATGTTGTATACTTTAATATTATATAAAGTTAAATATTATTACTAACATGAAACCTTTAAATTGTATTTTCTAAGCTGTACATTTTGATGAAAAAAATATAATATAGCATACATTACTTTTATAATGGCATGTTCATATAGTGTAATATTTTTAATATGCAATACATTTGATTACATATGCAATTTTCATATAAAAATCTTTAAATTTGCAAATTATCAAATGTATTGATTCGTGTGGACTGACCTTTTAGTTTAAAAATATTAAAAGCGTAGAACACCTTGGACAAAAAAGTTGCGTAATATCCTAACAAACCTGAAAATCAACGTTGATTTGGCCGAAGTCATTGATTTCTAATTTATTTTCCATTCACAAAATGCCACTGGCGGTCACTGACGTTACAGCTCACCTGGTCCACGCGCGCGTAAAACAAGCAAGCTGTGACGTCAGTGACCGCCAGTGGCATTTTGTGAATGGAAAATAAATTAGAAATCAATGACTTCGGCCAAATCAACGTTGATTTTCAAGTTTGTTAGGATATTGCACAACTTTTTTGTTCAAGGTGTTCTACGCCTTTAACGGATTAAGAACTTGGAAAGCAATTTTTAATTGAAGAGTTAAAATTTATTGTAAAATATTTCAGTACTTTTTTTTTTAAGATGATTTGAATATACTTGGATTTCAATAGTTTTAAACTTCGTAGTATAGATCATTAAAGAAACGTTATTTAAATCTATTAATAGTATTTCTTAATAATGTATTTTTGTTGACAGAATAATATTGATGGGTATAAGTTTTTATGAGTTAATCTGAATGATAAGAATAACTCCAAAATTATAGATTACTACTTTTCTTATACTCAGATTGTTATCAAATCACTGAATGTTTCACAATTTTTTTTTATAATGTATCAAACGAAAATATATATTAGGAAGTTATGAAAACTTTTTGAATTTGATGAGAAATAAAAATCTTTCTTGTAATGTTCATTTTTTTTTTTTTTTTTTTTTACTCACGCTACATGGTGATAACAATGTTAAACACAACCTGTTTTAATTAAAAGTTAAACTTAAAAGATGGACAAAAATGTTTCTACCATTTTGACTAAAACACAAGAACCATTTAAAATGTAACATTTTTACTCAACGTAGGTTAAGTGCTAATAATTGCAGAGAGAATGTTTGTGTAAAAATTAAAACATTTCCCTTTAATATCAAATTAAAATCAAAATACAATAGTTGAAGCTATTTACATAATATATGAAAGATTTATAAAATGAAAATATAATAAGCATTCTGAAGTTTATTTTTTATGCATTAGATCTTACAATTAGTTAAACTTTAACAAGTGCAGTTACATTAAAGTTTCAGGGATTTTTCTTCAGTTCTTTTGATAAAGTTTTTTAAACTATAATGTTCATTGATGTAGAATTTTTCTTTTTATTGTATCTATTGATAAAGAAAAAGTAAAATAAAAAGAGAGTTCACCTTGCCAGTGTAAAAACTCGCTAAATGCTTGTCGTATTTTACATCTGTATACAATTTTTTTTTATCTGACTTTTTTTTTTTTTTTTTTTTTTTTTTTTTTTTTTTTTTTTTTTTTGCTCGGGAAATAAACAATTCTACAAACTCCGCTCAACGGAAATTTAGTTAGTTGTTGTTTTTTATTTATAGAGTATAATGTAATGAAAGTTAAGAGAATTTTTCTTTATAAAATTTAACATTCTTTTAAGTAGCATGACAAATTTTTTTTGGTCTTTTTTTTTTCTCTTAATTTATTCACAATTTACTTTGAAAATGTTTATAAAAGCCTGTTTTCTTTTCAAAGCTTTTGTTTTTCAAAAAGTAGCCATGTGATGTATTTTTTCTGTACGTAAAATATAATGTAGAGATAAAAAAAAATAGTTCCTTGTATTAAAAAATAGAATTAAAAAATTGAACTCAGTAAAAATAAATATTACTAGTTACGTATCCATAAAGTAATAATAGTTATCATTCACAAGCTTGAAAAAAACGTTTTTATAAAAAAAAAAATTACAAGCAGAAACTAATTTTCTAAACTTCATAAACATTCAGCAAACATGAAACAAAAATATATTTTTAAAACAGAAAAAAAGATACCATAGTACATAATTTTGGACTTCAAAAAAATATGCAACCATTATACGAGGAAAAGTGAAATAAAATTTATAATATATGATGTTTAGTCATGAAAATGATGGAGAGAGAGAGAGAGAGAGAGAGAGAGAGAGAGAGAGAGAGAGAGAGAGAGAGAGAGAGAGAGAGAGAGAGAGAGAGAGAGAGAGAGAGAGAGAGAGAGAGATGGAAAATTGTGGCTTACCAGCCAACTACTTTGCTTCTTCCGTCTCTCTCTCTCTCTCTCTCTCTCTTTCTCTCTTTCTCTTTCTCTCTACAGCATCACTTTAATTTAAAAAAAACTTTGAAAGATAGCTGTCACAAGCATAATGATCACATGCTATTTCATATAAAATAGAAGCAGATGTATCTGCAACATGCACGAATGAAACTGCAAATTACTCTCCGTTCGAGTCACGTAACTAATTGTTATACATAAATTATTATCATAGTTGCATGCAATTTTAATAAACTGTATAATATTTTTATAATTGAACATTGTATAAAATGCAGTGTATTTATAAGAGTGCAATATAATAAAATAAAAAATCAAGGCTATTGTATATGAATAGTTATGGTTGATGGAAGAAAAGATAAAGAGTGGTGATTCGTAAATTAAATATAATTCTAATAATTTGAAGACAAATATTAAGATATATTGTAGATGATTGTGTAATCGCATTAACATAAGTCTGTCTCCTAAGCACACTAAGTAGGTCCAGATTGAAAGTAGCCTACACCTCTCTCAAAGACACTATAGGTAAGCACTACGGTAAATATTAACCAATCTGCTTACAGAAACAGCTTAACTCTGATAAAGTTTTAGCTTAAATATTAACTTAACAAAACACAACTCAAGACAATGTTTTTTTAAGCTTTTTTTAAAATTAAATGATATACTTTAAAGGCGTAGAACACCTTGAATAAAAAAATTTGCGTAATATCCTAACAAACCTGAAAATCAACGTTGATTTGGCCGGAGTCATTGATTTCTAATTTATTTTCCATTCACAAAATGCCGCTGCCGGTAACTGACGTCACAGCTCGCCCGGTTTACTTGCGCGTGGACCAGGCGAGCTGTGACGTCAGTGACCGGCAGCGGCATTTTGTGAATGGAAAATAAATTAGAAATCAATGACTCCGGACAAATCAACGTTGATTTTCAGGTTTGTTAGGATATTACGCAACTTTTTTGTTCAAGGTGTTCTACGCCTAAGTTTATTATTAAAATACATTTTTCTTATTTTTCCCACATACTGTATACTACTGTTTTCAATTCATTTGCTTGCAAGAAAATAATATAGTAAATTAAGATGTTTTTTTCTAATCAATGTAATTATAGCAATACAGTTGAATGGAATATAAAGTTTATAACACTAATAATTATCGTACTGTACACATGATTTAGATAATATATTTTACCATTCAAAATTTGACGCTAAATATGCAATGTTATATTCGTATAAGAAAATACGCGTTGAATTTAAATGTAAAAATATATTGTCAGAATCGTGTGTAAGTATTTTCCGGTACATATAGATATTTTGTATATTGGAATTACATTTAAAATTTGTTACTTACAGAAAATAGAAATAAATGGAAATCGATGAGACTCGTACATACCTGTAACATAAAACAAAAAATATTTTTATTAACATTACATATTAGTTATATACCTGTATATTGTAAATAGGTTTAATACCAAAAAGGTTAGTAAGTATTTTAATAAAAATAGTAATTCAGATTTTAATTGCTAATTCAAGTGATAGAGAATGTTTAATCATCACAAAGAACGCTGTTTGATTTTGCAGCACTTACTTTTTATGTTATTTTGTGTTACTAACTTCCTTGTCTGTAAGTTAAAGTATCTATTAGTGCAGGTTCTATTTTTGTAATTTAAAATAAAGGGTTAAGGGGTTTTCATAATCTCACAGGTATAAGAAAAGTGTCCTACACAAATATTCCCTTGCTATATAAAATAAAATATCTCTTTGTACGAAAGGAAAACTTTCAAGAACTCATCAAGCTAGATTTTAAAAATTCAGTTATTAAAAAAATAATAAAAAAAAAAAAAAAGACGAAAAAGACGAAAAAGTTTGAATTATTTTCATTTATATAAGTGTAATTGAAGATGTGTTGCTATTTAATCTTATAATTAAGTAAATTGCGTATTTGTTGTTGATGTTGAAATTTTTGTTAGATGTAATATTTGCAAAACGGAAAAACAAACTTGTAAAGGCAGGTAAGGCAGATAGTAGAGTTACTCTGTATTATTGGTGTAATCACAGTTAAAATGTTTGATTTGCGCTCTTGACATTTACTTACATTAGGTGCACATCCTACATGACAATTACGCTAATGCTTCCTCTGGGAGGTGTGAGAGATTGAGAGAAAAAAATGTATATATTTCTGCACCAACGCTTTAAACACTTTTAACAATTTTTATATATATAAAAAAAATGTAAAATGTCTTGAGAGTAATTATAAAAAAAACTACGTAAAAGATTTTTTCTTAATGATGATGAATATTTTAAATTTCACACAAATTTTATAAAAATACTGTAACATTATTTAATATTTTAAAAGTCTAATAATAATTAAACTTTTAATATTATTATTTTTAAAGTTTATTTTTCTTAATAATGTACAATTACTTTAATGTATTCAAAAATTTCTGTACAAATAAAACTATTATATGCAAAATTATTTCTTTTGCAAGGTTAGATTATTAGTAATGATAAATAGCAAATAAACAAATAAAACTGAAAAATTGAAGATTATAGAAAATTTAATTAGAATTAATTTACTACGTAATTGCAACTTAATTTACACACAATTTTGAGAGTAGAAATTTCATAATATTTAAGAAACTATAATTCCTATGTTATATGTATTTGGCAGCCTAAACACAATTAAAACGATGGTAAATTTAATTAGACATAATTTGACAATTTGAATTCGTAATTAATTGCACGTCAATTAAGGTACTTAGAATAGAATTAGGGGTAACATTTATCAAAATATTAGCACAACAAATTATAATTAAGCCTGATTAAAGCAACCATTGCAATTATATTACATAAATAAACAACAAAATATATATTATAATCAGTGTTAAATTTAAGATAATATTATTATGCAAGAATTCATTTTAATTATCATATTGCTGAATATAATTATATTTATTGAAGTTAAAACAAAAATTTAATTTTGTGTTTTTTTTTATGTTAAAAAAAATTTATGAAAGAACTTGGATTTAGAAGTGGTTAAAAAGCAAATATGTGCAAGACTGCTAATTACGGGAATTATATTCTCTTTTAATTAATTTGACCTACAAATAATGAATGTTGAATATTTACTTTAATCATATCGTTCTACGCTTAATGCACTATTATTAGCTACATTTCTGACTCAGAAATCTAGCTAATAATATTGCAATAAGCGTAGAACTATATTATTAAAGTAAATATTCTACGTTCACTGACCACGTTTCAAGTAATATTCTTAAAAAAAAACTGTATGCATCTTAATATAGTTTATTTAATTATTATTATTACACTTTCACGTGTTGAAAATAATGCAGTGTTTATGTATGCCTTTTTGTACTAATTTTTTCTATCAGTTAATTCGTTAATGATCACATTATTAACACTTAAAAATGTTATCTATTAAAATAAATTAAATAATGAACAAGTTAAGTAATATGCAGCATCAACATTTTAAGTTCAAGATGCTTTAGTATATTATGGAAACAAGAATATAAGTCTGTTGATAAAATTTACTTTATCTTGTGTATATAAACTCTCTTGCTGCTCACTACGTTTTCAGTTATGTTTCTAAATTGTGTTGTGTGTGCATGGTCAAAGTTAGGACCTCGGTCCATAAGCAGCTTTACATATGATGATGTTATTTGTATGCAAATCGCTAGAGCTCTTCGCTTCTTTCCAGCTTTTCTTGCCCGCAAAATATAACAGCCTTCCTTGTGTCTATATTTTTCTTAGACTATTTTTCGTCTCTCTCTATCTCTCTCTCTCTCTCTTTCTCTCTCTCTCTCTCTCTCTCTCAGGCTGAAATTGTGAGAAGGTAGAAAACGATTTCATGTTAAAAACTTGACATAAAATCCTTTTTCTCATTTGAATTTGAGACTTAAGCTTACAAAAAAACAAATAAAAAAATAAAATGGGAATGTTTAAAAATGTAAATTTAATGGAGCGTAAATGTATTCTCTAGAAAAAGAAAAAAAAAGGAGAGAGAGAAAAAAAAGACACGCTTGTTCTCATCACTAAGAATAAGGAAGTTTCTAACAAATTATGTTTAAAATAATAAAAATACTAAATTGTATTCACACTCTTTATAATTGTTTTTTAGGTTTCCCTAAAGACATTTAAAATGTTTATTATTTTTTTATAATAAAACACTAAATTTATCAAAAATATAACAAAGCAAGAAATAATAAAATTATAATTTTTGCATTTCTTTTGCTTGAGAATTTGAAACATTTTAATTTGTAGCATTTGTTTTTTCTCTTATTTAGGAAATGTGTTTATTGCATTCAGCAAAAATACACATTATTAATAAAAGTTTTGTTCTGATTAAATATGCAATCATAATTAACTAATTCAACAAAATACAAAAGTGATGTATTGATAATCACAATACAAAGCCTATACTTTGGTGCAATGTTTTCAGTGAATAATAGTTGGCTAAAGATTTTGTTAGTGAGACATGCTTTTGGTATTAATAATGAGCAAGTATTCGTGACACATGATTATTAATTATTTCGTTATATTTGTCTTGCAGATTAATTGCAGTGATTGAGGCTTGTTTGCTGTCTGTAGGCCACCTCAATGTTGACACTGCGTCAAATTTACATGGGATTTCTCTCTCTCTCTCTCTCTCTCTCTCTCTCTCTCTCTCTCTCTCTCTCTCTCTCTCTCTCTCTCTCTCTCTCTCTCTCTCTCTCTCTCTCTCTCTCTCTCTCTCTCTCTCTCTCTCTCTCTCTCTCTCTCTCTCTCTCTCTCTCTCTCTCTCTCTCTCTCTCTCTCTCTCTCTCTCTCTCTCACTCACTCACTCACCAACATGACAACAAGAACATAAAGCAATTAAATATCTAAGATCCATTAAATATTACCACGTAACAACACTAATACCAGCAATAGCTTGTCCATGATCAGTACTAATGCTACAATTTAAAAAAAATATATATATACATACTTGACTCAAAAAACCTGAGTTACCTGCCGTTCGACCTTTTACGGTATTGCCCAGCCGCCCCCCTTCTCCTCAAATGTGACAATGGGTGATACTTTTGGCATGCCCGATTTAAATTGACCGAGGTTTTTTGAGTCGAGTATAGTAAATCTTGCAACAAAAAATCACGTCAACTTATAAAAACTGATGTGAATAAATAAACAAATTAAAGTTATAAAAATTAACGAATAATATTAATAATAAATGGTATAATATTAAACTATATGTAGTAAAGTTTTACAAAAACTTGATGACAAATAAATAATAAAGAGACCACGTAACAAATTTTAAACATTTTTGTAAATTTAAATAAAATGTAAATATATGAAGTCATAGTGAAGCAAATTTTTACTTGAAATATTTTTATGTTTTAAGAGAGATTTTCTTGCTAATCGTCTATTCTTATCGTTCTTTTTATGTTGACATAACTGTACCAGTGCGATAAAAATAAAAATTTACAACTTCACACGACGTATAGAGAAAAAAAAGTCGATGTTTCAAAGATAATGGTTGTAAAGTCAGCACTCGCTTTTATCTGCATGAATGTAATTTCAATGAACGGGACACACACACACAGAAAAAAGTTAAATGTTTTGGCGATGTGAAGACTCAGCTTGAATTTGGACGCAACATAATTGCAAAGCTGCCAAAATCAACGCGTCTCTCATGATAAAACTACAGCTGGAAAGTTACTTTTTTTTTTCTCTAGCTTTCTCTGTCACTTAAAATTTAACTTTATACAATACATTTAAATTATATTTTTATTAAAATTGCCTTAATTTTTTATTTTATTTTAACAACATAAATTGCATTTAAATTTACATTAAAATTAAAGTAAATCTAGTGGAAAAAAAGCAAATTTAATGAAGGCAAGTAAATTTAATGTAATTTAACCAAATAAAGTTTCTTTTTATTAGGTTTTGTGAAATGTTTTATTTCTCATTCGTTTTTTTTTTTTTTAAACATATAGTACAAAAAATAGCCTTACCTCGGGACAGTGGTAAATTCCTGATGTTACAATGTAAGTCATTAAAACTTCAGTTCATGAAACTAATTTTTAGAATTTCTATTTTTTAAGCCTACTTTGAACATTTGGTATAGAATGGTAACGTATACGGAATAGAGTTATAATTATCATTTTATACTCACAATACATTGTAATTATTAACTTTAAAATAGGTTTTTGAGGATAGAAAAAAAATATTATAAAATTTGTTTAGTTACATTCTATTGTGGTTTTATTTAATTATTTTTAATGGAAACAGATCTGAAGTATATATATTATAAAAGTATATAACGATTTTGAAGCAACAAATAAAAATAAAAAGTGTATAATGAGTGTGCTTTAACATACACGCAGATGAAACCCCAGCAGAGATTTCCTAGCTTTTACATATTGGAAATTCTTAAATTCTTTAAAATCTACTCTATTAAAAATAAAATATAAATTTATAAGTAATCGTCAATATTTAAAAAAAAAAAAAAAAAGATGCGCGTTTGAAAGAGTGAGGTTTAGTCCTGATTATACGTATCTGGTCCATTTTAAGCAACTAAAAAACTAAAATAAAGTAAGACACAAACTTTTAGATTGTATTGAAATATTCCATAAGAAATATATTTATACATAAATAGAGGGAGGCGGGAAGAAAAGTAGGGGGAAAAAATGTCACAACAAATAATTTATTTAATACTCCTAGTAAATTCATATTTAATAAGCTCTTTGGGCATAAAATATATAAAATTGTAAACTTAAAAAAAAAAAATAATAATAATAATAATAAAAGTGATACAAAATTATATAAGCATAATGCAGCACATTTTTAATATTTTATTATTGAAAAAAATACTGTCATATGAAAAAAGTCCTTTCAGGTAAAATATTTCAAATTGATTAAAAAGTTTTGCAGAATGTATGTTAATGTTTATCGGTCACGTCAATCTCAATGCAAAGGCAAAACATGCACAAGATGCCACGAGCTGCTTGTGTATATTATATTCTGTTGGTCTGTTTGCTTTCAATTCTAGACCTCAATGTGTCGCCTCAGGCTCGCTCTCGTCTCAGATAAAAACCTATGATAAACCATGCTGAGGTAGCTTAGATAAAAACATCATACAAAAACATGAGAATTAGTTTCATTTTTGCATCATTTCTCCTCTCTCTCTCTCTCTTTCTACAATTTCAAATATAAATTTGAATAAAGAGAAAAAAAATTGTTTCCAGATAACGTCATAAAAACAGAATTATGTTTTTATTTTTCTTTGCTGGTTGTTATATTAAGTTTTGTTTTCATTTGGCCACGTGATACAATGATAATTTTTAAGTTTAAATAAATATAATATTTGTTTACATGATATGTTATAGCTTAAATTATTACAAAACAATAATAACTTGATATGTAAGTCTGTTATAGAAAGAAAGTTTAAATAAATTCTTTTCACACAATTTTGAGACAAATTGTTATACAAGGCAGTTTACATTTTACTTAAATAATAGACTATCAAAAATACATTAGAGATTTTAAAGCACTTTGTAATGTCTTTTATTTAAATTTGGTGTTATCAGCTTATAAATTTTTACTTTATTAAAATAGTATGACATTGGAGATGAACTAGAAATATGAACAAAATAGAGGAAATTATAGTTGTTGTAATTTTGTTACCATGCTGCATTTGATTTATGTAAACATTGAATTTATTGAGAATATCATAATATGCGGTGTATAATTAAAGAGTACAAAATTTTTGTAAAACTTAAAAACATTTTTAATTTGTAAGTGGAGAAGATGTTTACAACAGTAATTAAAATGTTGTAAACGTGTTAACATGCCTTTTTGTTTTTATTTTTTAGAAAAAAAAAGACTCCTTGGTGTATTTTTTCTCTACATACACTTAACACCTCGCTCTCTCTCTCTCTCTCTCTCTCTCTCTCTCTCTCACTCTCACTCTCATAATTCTGAAAATTTATGTAGCAAGAGTTGACCTTGACATGTTTATACGTATACACTTGAAAACACTTGGGAAACATCATACATTTACACTGTAAAAATGCACTCGTAGAAAAGGTGTATTGTTTTAATTTATAGGCTTTAAAATTTGTTTTTGACCTTGTTATTATTAATAATTTATTAGAAGATTTTTAAAACTAAAGTTTTATTATTTTCTATCATGAAAATTTTTAGTGCAAAAATGAATATCAACAAAAATATAAGATTTTTTATTTGTGGTAAGCTTGTGGTAAATTAAGATGGGTCCCCTTGAATCGAAATTCATAATTTTTTCGAGAAGTTTTACTAAACGGTGCTGTTGATTTTTTTTCCATGCTTTAAATAGTAGAAAAAAAAGAAGTTAATAGTTAAATTATAGGTTTTTGAGATTACCTAAATTATTAATATTATTTTTTAAAGTTAAAACATTGCATAGTTTGTTTGTTTTTGCTAATTATTTTTCTTAACTACTCAGATATAAAAGTACGTGATTTAAACTAAACAACATTGAAATCATGAATATTGCTATTTTACTATTGAATAAACAATTACACTGTGATATAACATTTTTTTTTCAAACTGCACAAGTACATTATACTTATACATTAATGCTTAATTTATATTGTTATAAATAAATGTTATTGAAATCATCATTATTATAACTCATTTATTTTTGTCCGTGTATGAAATACTATGTCAATTACTTTAAATATCTCCAATTACTATACAACATAAAAAAATTCAATTTCATTTATGGATTAAACCACATATCAATATATAAACATTATTTTAATTTTATGTTTTAAATTTGATAGATCCAGTTTAATGACTATAATTACCATTATAGTAAGTATTACAGTAATTATCAAGAGTATAATTATAATAACAACATTAAAGCAACAATATTTAGAACATCTTCTTACAGTGTAATAAAGAAATAAAAACTTTATATTAAGTTTCATTGCAATTTTAATGTAGAACTTTTCTACTTTTTACATTTTGATGAGTAACCACATACATTCTTTTTTTGTACTTTTTTTTTAACATTACTTTTTTTTCTTAAGTCGTAAAAAAATTTATGATTATATTATTGTTATTATAAGCAAGCAAGGGTGACAAAAATTTGTTACATGATTTTTATATTTTTGAAGACTTCTTTTTTATGTTTCAAGTTCATTAAATGATTATATATATACATATATTTTTTTTTGTTACGATGATGAGCTGTAACTATAAGATTGTTACAACATTGTTCAATAATTTTTAACTCAATTTTGAAAATTCTCTCAATGGAAATAATAAATCATAGTGTATATATATATATATATATATATATATATATATATATATATATATATATATATATATATATATATATATATATATATATAAATATAATATATAGATTGAAACTTTTTTAATATAATTCTTTGTAGGTGCACGTTATAATAATATATTAAACGTTGTCAGATTATATATGGTTATTTTGATAGACTTTTTTTATGTTTGAAAAAGATTTTACAATAGGTATTTGTACTTTATAACAACTTAAACATTTGATTATATATAACATTGAAAATTTATCCAAGCTTTTTGAATAATAATAAAAAAAAAAATCCAGGTAAAGAGCGATGTAAGACCACAGTACTTAACATACGTATGTATAGTAAGTAGTGAGTACTGCGTATGTATAAAGTAAGTACTGTGATAGTAAGAGAGAAAGAGAGAGATAGAGATAGGTTTAGCTTTAGCGTGCATGCACACAAGAATCGATTTGTAGAGAACGTTAAAGTAACAACGAATATTCCCGATTATACTCGAAAATACACGACCTTATAATGCTGAGCTCTGCAGCGCTATAGCTTGCCCGGGTAACGGCAAAAAGGGGTTTATAGCGGGGAAGGGGGTAAAAGAGGGGGGTTTAGAATAGAGGTCTAGTAATACTTAGTACAACATAGGCATGCCCCACCCACCCTCTCTTTCTCTCTCTCTCTCTCTCTCTCTCTCTTTCTCTCTGAACACGTGGGATAAATGTGGGATGAAAGAGAGAGCAATGATAGTACAAACACTATATCATAGGAAAAGCTCAATATTATACAATTCAATAATAATTCAAAACCACGATAAGAGCTCAAGTGAAGCTGTCGTAAAATTGGTTGGCAAATTGGAAAAACCACAAGCAATAATTTAATATAATAATGCATTAATCATATTTATTTATCACTTTTAAATTTTTAATACTATAATATTAACATTAATAATAAAAAAAAAATAAAAAAAAATATATATTTTAGTATAGTAGATAAATGGGGATTAATATTAAAATACATCGATCGTGTTATTTATTTTTATAAACATATTTATCAATATCATATGTATATATAACATGTAAATACATATATTATGTATAGCTATTTTTAAACATGAGATTATCTAAATATAACAATTTTCATCCCAGGTAAAAATTGTAAGTGACATTATTTTTATCCGCATTGTATAAAAATTAATAATAGCAGCAAAAATTGAAACACATACTAAAACACGTACTCTTTATTTTTTTTTTATCTAATATATATAGCAAGCAACTTGAGAAGTTTTTTTTATATTTAATTACACTCTCTTTCCATGCTTCTTTTTCTTATACTTTGTTTATCCATCATATAACATCAAGTTTTTTTTTTCACTAAGAAGATTAATATATTTTGCTTTTTTTCCATATGAATTTATAAATTATTTTAACTGTCTAGACGCCATTTTGAATTAGCCCCTGTCTACATATGCAACATGTTTGGTACATATGTTCTCCAGGTTGCGTGATTTACAGGGGCTCTTCAAACTCTAGATGAGGGACAAACATACTTGAAAAATAGTTTTGAATATGTCAAGTTTAATGTTTAAATACTAAATTTCTCGACATATCAACATGTTTTTAAAAGTATTGATAAATGTAGCTAATTTGTAAACAAATAATACTAGATAATAAATTAAGTAAATTTACTTTAATATGTATGATAGTTCAATATTTGAACATTACAACTGACTGAAATCAAATATACTTATTTGTTTTATTGTTATTACTTGATAGTATATGAGACACAACTAAATTATCTTAAATATTTATCATGAGTTAGTATTTTAGACTTATCTAGTAGAGAGATGAGAGGAGAGAGTGAATGCGAGAGGGGGATATCATAAGTGTGAGCGGGTAATGTGGGTGACCACATGAGCTCTCTTGCGATTTCTCTCTCTCTCTCTCTCTAAGCTAGACCTGCCTCTCTTACTAACCTTTATTCTATCTTAAAAGGACCGGTCTGCTAATGTTTCTATTTAAATTAGCATTAATTTTTTTTTAATCAAAAAAAAATTTTTAATGTCCATGAAAACTATTGTAATGTGTTTTTTTTTTTAATATTGTAATCTAAGTACTTGTATTTTTTATATAAGATTATTTAATCAGTTTTAAAAATACATCTATTTCCATAAATGCTGCTACTACATATTTTAAATTCCTTTCACTGATGTATCGCAAACATATATGTAAACAAATCTACTTTTATAATCAGTAACATTAATTGTACTGTTTTATTCATTAGATCAGTCTTTTGAAAAGGAATTTAATTATTATATTTTATTGTTTTATACATTATACCTATTATAAAACTGGTTAAACTGATCCTTTAAACTATATACACACACACACACACACATAGGGCTGCATTGCGTCGTCACATGAGTTAGTTAGTTAGTCCGTGGCCCGGGCCACCCAGCATTAGCTGGCCCACCGTGACCAATTAATAACGTCGCCTTTAAAACCACGCCGGAAACACAAAGCTGCCGGATATAGCACTGTGAGTTAAAATTATACATATAACCATTTACTAGAGAACATGCAGAAAACCTTAAAACTAATAATTATTACTTATAACAAAATTAACTTATACAAGTACTCATTCAGTTAGGTCATTATATATTATTACTATTATTAATAAGTTTTACCACTGAAAATTGTATATGTATACTAATTGTGGGGTTATACTATAATAGTAATATATAAACTGTGTCTTTATTTCAACACTAATTTAATATCCTGCATAGACAGAGGTATGAAGATTACTTTATATATTATAATGATAACACATCAACGTGATTTTGAATGACACTTTTTGCTTACGTCATCAAAATAAAGATAATTTAAATTATACATAGTGACTAATTTTGAATAATGTTCATTTCCTTTACATTAATTAGGTATTTTAGTTGAACGCATTTTTTTATTATTATTACTGTGAGATTTGTTTAAAGTGATCTATTGTTATTAGAAACAAAAATTAAAGGTGTAGAACACCTTGAACAAAAAAACACGTATAAATCCTAACATAACTAAATATCATTGTTGATTTGGACGGAGTTATTGATTTCTAATTTATTTTCCTGTTACGAAATAGCAGCTGCGGGTTAGTGATGTCACAGCTCACTAGTACACGCGCACGGAAACAGGAACAGGCGAGCTGTGACGTCATAAACCCGCAACTACCATTTCTTAAATGGAAAATAAATTAGAAATCAATGACTCTGACCAAATCAACGTTGATATTTAGGTATGTTAGGATATTAGACATGTTCTTTGTTCAAGGTGTTTTAAGATTTTTTTTAAAATAAATTGCTGTATTGTATTTGAGTTATTAAAACTCAATCAAATTGTTGAAAAAATCGTAAAATACATGAAATACAGTATATATAATACTGTATATATATATATATATATATATATATACATATATTAAACTGCTTGACTTCATAAGTATAGTAAATTAAATATAATGTATAATTTTTTTAATATTTAAAATTATTTTTATTCTAACTACATGTATTTTAAAATTATGTTGTTCTTTTAATATAATTTTATATTTTATTGATTTTTAAATCAGCAAACATGCAGAAAACAATAATAACTCATTTATATTATTTTATATTAATTACAAATTATTTGTTTCTCATTATTGCTTTCTACATTGTTACTGTCAATTATTATTTCATTATAATTTATTTTATTTAAATATGTGACAACAATAGTTACATATATATATATATATATATATATATATATATATATATATATATATATATATATATATATATATATATATAATGTAAAAAAAAAAAAAAACTAAACTTGTCTATTATAAAAAATAGGTCAGTCTATTGTTGAATAAGTTTTGTTAACTTTTTTTTCTGGCTAAAATAACTTCTTCCCAAGCGTCGTTTTCCTCTAGTGGACAAAAAAATAATAATAATAAAAATAAAGATCTTAAAAAAAAAGTTGATTTTTTTTTTTTTTTTTTTTTTTTGTATGTGTGAGTGAGTATATAAGAAAAGAAGTTTTCTTACTTAAATGATGTGGAACTAAAACCATGTCACAATCTCAACATGTCTATTTATTTTCACACGCATTGCGCTTTTCATTTGTTCTTTAATAACACGCAATCTGATAACCACGTGTCAGTGTATTATATTCACGTGTTATATGTTATAAATCATAATAATTATAGCTCATTAAAAATAAAATAATAATCTAAGATTTTTGTACATCCTATATTTATTGTGAAGAATTTTATAAATTATGTTATTATTAATTTTTTTTTTTTTTAGAAAATATGCATACAGAATTAAAGTAAAGGATGCACGATTACTTCTGAAATTTTACATTTTTGCCCATCTCCTATAAGATTTAGCTTGTTACAAGAAATATTTTAAAATTTGCTGAAAATTACGTTACTATATATTATAAAAAAAAATCAATTTATGTTATGTTATTATTGGTCAAATTTCTTACTTACACGGCTACAAATAATTAAAATTTGTAATTAAAAAAAAATGAAAAATCAGAAAAAAATTACACAATGTCCCTATGATTTTTGGTCTTTTGTTAATTATTTTTATAAGAAAGTTATAAATAAATAAATATTTGTGGTAGAGATGGAGTTGTATAATTTATATCATTATGGAATCCAACATCTTTCTCAAAATATTGACATCGTGGTAAGAGGGGAGAAAAAATAAGATGAAAAAAAAAAAATGATAATAATGAATAAAAAGTAAACTGTTTTTATACCATAATTATAGCAAATAAAAAAAAAGTTAAAATATCCCTTTCACTTTTTTACAGTGTTATTTTTGTACAAATTTACATATTTTGATGTACGTGGGATGTATTTATGAGAAAAAAACAGTTCAAATTTTTCTTTTATATATTTAGTTATAACTTATAATGAAATAAAGATAGAAAAAAAAAACTAATTAACAGATTTCTTGAGAAAGTTACAGATGTTTGTTAAAGAAATGTATATAAATATTTATAAACTTTTAACTTATAAGGAAATTTTAGCAAAATAATTTTAAAAATACACACACAGTTATAATACAGATTACTTGTTTTGATAAAATAAGAAAGTGATAATAACAAGTATAAAAAATAAAAATTAATAATAATAATATATATATATATATATATATATATATATATATATATATATATATATATATATATATATATATTATATATATAAAATATATATTTATAATTATAATGAAATTATATATTGCTTTTATATTTTCTTAAAAACATGAAATAGCAAACACTTGCTATTAAAAACCAATTACTAGTTTACTGTTACATTCTAAGGTAATTAGAGTCAAGTAGTGTCTTTAACTTTTTATTAATTGAAATACAATCTACTTGAAGTATTAAATATAATGTAATATAAAGTACTATACATATACCCGCTACTGTGACAGTATTATATCTGGATTACCAGAATTACATCATGTAACGTTCTAAAAAATTAGTAATAACAATACAGCGTGAGAGTAATCACGATTGTGATGATATACATATATATATTTTATCATTCTAAAACTTGCATTTACAATGTTATTTTTATGAAAAAAATATGCACTGAAGTAAAATGTTACATTACAATATCACAGTCAAGTGTAAACAAAACATCTGTAAGATAAATCATTCTGATTTGCTAATAATATGATTTTAATAACAAAATGTAATTGTTTTATGAATCTCAAAATTTGTATCAATACATAAATTTTTTTTTTTTACTTCCATAAAAGAAAAAGAAAAAAAAAAAGGCAGTTCTACTTTCTCAAACATTCATGGTAGTACAAGTAATCAATAAAATCAATTTATAATCAAATAAATAATATTATTGATTGATGGATTTATTATTAGATAATTAGAATGTAATTTTCTTCAGCTTTCTAACAAACTTGATAAAGTAGGTATTAACCATGCAGCAGGTATACATAAGCTCATTCATTTACCTAAATTACAACGTAATAGTATTATTTATTCTACTTCATTTGATTATAGAAATTTGGTGTGAATGAATCTTATCCGGTGAGCCAATATATAATCATGAAATATATTGACATTATATTATGATATACTGTAGCAGCCTATCACAAATCTTTTCTCTACCAATATTAACAGGTGTATTTTATTACGTTTAATATTTTATATTAATTTATGATCAATTACATAGACTAAATATGTATTTTATTATATTAAAATTATTATTATATAAATTAAAAATAAAATTTTGAATAAATTATTATTAACAATACTAATATTATATGATATTATTATTTTACATATTTACAGAAATATATTGGTACATATACAATAACATTGTCAATTTTACACATAAAATTATCATTTCTACAATATATTTATTTTAACGTTGATTATTCAACTAAATATTTATATTTAAAAGCAAATAATAACTTAAACAACATGCTTAATAAATAAAATACTTTTTTTTTTTTTATGTTATAGATTATCGTTTACTCAAGTAAAATTTTCAAATTCTTGTGGGGTAAAAACTGGTTTATTAAATAATTAATAGGTATTATTTACACCACTTTAAAAGATTTTAAAATTTCCATGATAAAGGAAAATTATATTTTAAAGATTAAAATAACTTAAATATACTATAATAGGTAAAAATTGAACTTTTGTTTTATTATAAGGCAAAGCCATCATATTTAAATACTTAAGCTAATTACGAATTGAGAATAAAAGCTTTTACAAAAATGTTATATTTCAATCCTTAAAATATACACTTGGTACACATATAATAATAAATAATATATTTTATGGAGTTTAATAATAAATTAATATTAAAATATAAGTTTCCTATTAAATTGAATATTAAATTTTAAACTAAAATTATAAAATCAAATGTTTCTATATTTTATTTTTCATTACAAGTTTTTAGTGAGAGAGAGAGAGAGAGAGAGAGAGAGAGAGAGAGAGAGAGAGAGAGAGAGAGAGAGAGAGAGAGAGAGAGAAATTATATTTTAGTTTTTAATGTGGCATATAAAATGTTTTAAAATGACAATTTTGCTGCTGCTTATTTTAATACGTGTTTCTAAAGTGTTAAAATTTAATATTACGTGAAGTAATAACAAATATAGAGAAATTCAATTTTAAGTCAGGTATGTCTTCATTATATTCCAGAACATTAAAATTATACATAAAATATAACGCACACACCATAGTATTATAATATAATTTAACGTTATCAAAATAATATCTTTTTTAGAGAGAGAATATAATAATAATACATAAAGATTTAATGTACTGCGAAAAAACACTTTATTTTAAGAAAATCAAGCTGTCTTTGTGTCAAAAAATTTTTTTTGTGAAAAATGAATTAAAATTTATTGAATTGAAATACTTTCTTATCTTAAAAACATATTTAATATTAATTATTATAAAATGAAAATATTCTAGATTTAAAATATTACAATTTTACATTGTGAAAAATATATGAATAGCTATAATGTTTCTAAAATAATATTATTTAATTTACACTTTTTATACTCGACATTTAATGTATAAAGTTACAATTTTTTTTTTTCATTTTCAAATGACGTAATAATTTTTTTTTTCTTTTTGCTCTCTATTTGTGTTCATCAAAGTATAATAACACATTTCTTCTCAAATGCTGCACTGGTAAAGGACATTATGTATTAGATTAGCACTATGTATGACCTATATTTCATTGTATAAATGTTATTGCAGGCAATATCACGTTTAAACTAGAAATGAAAACTATCATGCTTTAAAGCTATTGTAAATCCTACATTTTTAAATAAATATATATTTTAACAAATGGGGAATATATAGATTAAAAAAAAAAAAAGTAAACGAGATAATTTACAATATTTATTTTGTAACAAAATTTAAGAATATTAAAAAATTCAGGCTTATAAGATTATAGTGTAAATTATTAATGTATAAATATCGCAAGAAAATATAAAAACGTAAATAGGAGTGTAAATATGTTTAACATCAAACCTTCATGCTATATGCCTTATATTATTATTAGGAGCATACAGTATCTAAGATTTAGAGTTTACTATTTGTACATATGTAACTTTTAATACACGCTTATTTCTGTAAGCAAGTTAATTTTACATAAAACTACCACATAATTATCTTCTATTTAAAATAAATTATTAGTATAAAAAAACTAGTTCGATTCGTGAATGAAATTTTAAATAACCTTCAAAATATTTCAGATTTTCTAAACACTGCCGTAAAATTTCAAAATTAAAAAGAAAAAAAGTATTGTATATTTACCATTAGTGCTTAATATGTAACGTAGAATATGTAAATATATTCAATATTTGTTTACAAAAGTTAACTCACAACAAACAAAAACGCCTCCACCTCAAATTTCAATAAATTAGAAAAGGGAAAAAAATGTTAATAAATTTTTTTTCTAAAAAAAAAAAAAAAAAAAAAAAAAAAAAACATGACAAACTTTTAAACTAAAACTTGTAAAGAATAAAAATAAATTATGATATTTCTTCAACTTTATGCTAAAAATATTTTTTTAACAAACTTTTTTTTTGTTCGTCTTACCAGTAAAATACTATAGAAATCTCATAAAAAATAGTAAAAAGCAATAAAAAATACATGATATAAAAATTGAATATGATTTAATACATAAATTGTAGTAAATTTTTACATAAAAAAGGTTATGACGTCATAAAGTCAGACATATACGCGTGGTTTGAGTAAAATCGATGAAATCGTAGATGTGAATTGTTTCCAATAAGAAGATGAGAAAAGAAAAAAAGTTTATATATATATATATATATATATATATATATATATATATATATATATATATATATATATATATATATATATATATATATATATATATGTATCCATTCTAAACCGCGAAAAAAAAATAAAGCTTCACATATCGAAATCCTAGCTGCTACATTTTTTCCATTATACCTTCTTCGTTTTCGTTGTTGAAGCTAAAAGAAAATAATAAAATATAAAGAAAACGACCTGACAAGAAAAAAAAATAAATAAACGATACGATAAAAGCGTACGGTATAAAAATGGTATTAGGAAATAAATATTAATAAAAATATAAAAGAAAAGAATTCAATATGAGATAAAAATGCAATTAATATAAATATATATGCAATAAACAAAACCATTTTTAATATAAATAGCAGAATAAAATGAGAAATATATAAATAAAAAAATATATATATAATAAAATTTAATTATTATTTTTTTCTAAATTGCTTGATTCTTATGCACTGTAAAGTAAATTGTTCACTGGCCATTAAAATATAATTGAAATTGTTTGTCACATTGCTAACTCATTATATACACTGTAGGAATTTTTCTAATATTAAATACATAGTTATCTTTATTAAAAAAAAAAGGATTTTTTTTTTAAACGGATGAGACATTGAATGTAAGGATGTAAGCTTGACAATACTACTCCTACACCAACACACGTGTGATTGAGTAATAATTGACAAAGAGCAACACTTTTGTAACAAAAAGATAGTAAATTAAAAACATTAAGAATATTCCATTAAAAAAATGACGTAGGTATTAGAAACAATAAATCATCAAAATTTCAGTACAGTATCGACATATTACTGTATATTTATCATTAAAATTATATTACGTGTTATACATAGCTATTTTATAATAAAGCATAGTATTTTTAGAATTATTAAATATTTTTTAAAAATTTATATTTTCACACCCATAAATATTATATTCATGAACATGAAATTTAATATCTGTTTTACGGAATTAATTATTAATCAAAAATATTTCATGTCATTGTGACGCCGAATTTGTTATTCAATTTTTCACCCCCTTTTTTATTGAAATTGTTTTTCAATTTTTACTTATGCAGATTATAATTTTTCAAAATGTTTAAGTTTTTTTTTTTTCAAATGATCGTTCTAATTTACCATAGCAATATTTTTTAAGTAGTAAATTATTGTCATCTCACACATACAAGAGCTCTACCCAAAACTTCTTCATAAAAGAGAGTAAACTGCGTCAATTTGATATGAAGATAATTTTTTCCTTGAAACATGATTGATGAACGGGTTACCGACACCTTCCTCGCTTGTCTCTACAAAACTTGGGAAGAAAAATGAGATTTTTTTTTTTTTTTTTTTTTTTTTGTGAATACTCCGCACTGCGGCGATGGATAACGGAACACTGCACCCAAACACTGCACTTGAGGAAAAAAAGTTATACAATTTTTTTTTAGTTATGATAATTTCGGTTGTTATATGTCATAGTCTGTACTAATGATACAAATCAAAAGAAAAATATGACTTTTGTGTTTAAAATAACTATTAATGCTTTTTTTTATATAAGTGTTATAAAATAACATTTTAATAAAAATATACAGCTTAAATCACTATAAAGGAAAAGTACCTGCTTTTCCTAGATTTTCTGGGCATTGACGTGTACTGCTTCTCAACTGTCTGTTTCTTAAGTCTGAGAAAGTAAATTTGCATGTTTTGAATTTATTAACTTAGTCTCTCTCTCTCTCTCTCTCTCGCAACTCCTTCTTTTTTTTAATCTTTCTTTACGTAGATTATCAAAACCTACTTTGCTGAAGGTGGGAGTTAGATATATTTAAATAGACAAATATATAAATTTAATATTTACACTTATATACTGCACTCCAATTTATTCTCCTCTCGATCGTATAAATTACAATTTACATAACATACATGACATTCCACATTTAAAATAATCAGATATAAAAACAATTTTTATATAAAATACAAAAATGTTGATTTATTTGCAGCATTTATGAATATGTATAGATAAGAATATTTTTATCATTATTTAATTTAATATATAGCTTTGATTTTATTATTATTTTAAAGAATAGGGGAAGTAACATGAGAATATGGAGGGGGTTTAATAAGTGAATATTCTTATCATTAGTGAAATCACAATGACCCCCCTGTATCTTAAAAATAGGGGACATACCACCCCCGCAAGCTGGCGAGTCGATAAGAATACACAAAGTGACGTCTACTCACCCCTCCTCTTTCCTCCCTTAGCGTGTTTTTCAACCTTCCTTCATGAATATGCCAAAGATAATTAATTTTAATAGATTGTCACAAAATATTATTTATTACTTCATTAAAAGCAACAAAATTACTTTTTACAATTATGATTAGTTACACAAAAAACTTTTTACTTAAAATTTATTAAAAATATGTTGTTGTTTTTTAATTTAATAATAATATAAATGTTATTAATATTTTATAAACCCTTTTCCTTAAAGTAAAGTTTGTATATATATATATATATATATATATAAATTTTTTTTTTCTTACTTTACTGATTCGTGAGCCTCATAAAATAGATTGGTGTATAAAAAATAGTCTTACATTCAATTTTGAGTGCTCATGGCAACTCGCATGTATTATTATGTACTTTAGTTTTATATCACGCGTGACGTCATGAATTTTGCATAAGGTTCATAATTATATACTTTTGTATCAAGTGTTCAACTTTATTGCAGATTATTGCAACTTGAACATATTGAAAAATATATTTTTTTCGACATATTTTTTTTTATGATTTTTATATACTTTGCATTTTTGATACATTTTAAATTTATGACTTTACATTTTTGTATATATAATATAAAAAAAAAAAAAGAATATAAAACATTTTAGCAAAAGGAAATTCAAAATTTCCTCTAGAAAAAAAAGTGTTCTATAAACGTGAGAGAAAACAGGGTAAATTTTCTCTCTTTCTGTCTACTAATTTTCCCTTTCCTCTGACTCATTTTGCTTTGATGTGACCACGCAAAAAATATTATCTTTAAATTAAAACAATGGCGGACATCAAAACTTGTGAGTTGAAAAGTGAGAACAAAGTTCCATTTTTGCTCTCTTTTGTTCTTTCGTTTCGCGTCAACGCTTTTTACTAGCGTGTGTATGAGATAGAGAGAGAGAGAGAGAGAGAGAGAGAGAGAGAGAGAGAGAGAGAGAGAGAGAGAGAGAGAGAGAGAGAGAGAGAGTAAATAAAATGGTCAGAATGTGACGTCATTCGTCATAGGAAACAAAGTGAATTCTTACTCCTATTATTTTCTCTGCAAGAAAATAATTATCGTTTAATATATCTCACAAGCCTCACATCGCATTTTGTAAGGAATAATGTAAATCCAAATATTTTTAATTCAATGTGAAAGTACTGTAATACTGTTAACTTACCAACTTATACTGTATATACTGTATATATATATATATATATATATATATATATATATATATATATATATATATATATATATATATATATATATATATATATATATATATATATATATATATATATATATATACATATAATACACATTATATCACGAGAAGAGCATCAGATCTGCACATTCCACCACTATAACCTCCTGTGAAGTTTTTTTTATGCCCTTGAAAATAAATTTTATATTTTATATTTAAATAACGCTGCAGTTTGTCATTATATTTCTTTAATGAGAAAAATGGTTCATTTCATGAAATTTAGATACTCCAAAAGCTTAAAATAAATACTCAGCACATGCTTTACGGGTCGCGGTGGTGGCATGTACAATGATGCTCCTTTTTAGTGTGTGGAAAGTACAGAAACTCTACTTACGGTAGCTGTGAAAAGTGTAGGAGGAGGCACCGATATAAATTGTATTTAACCCCATAAACCTCACACTTCAAAGCAAAGACACAGTATGTAAACAGAAAGTTGATAATAATGAATAATAAAAAAAAAAAATCAAATAATAAAAAGTTATTCCTCGAGCTAAATAGCCTCAAAGTTGGGTGGTTTCAGGGAGCACAGGGTGCCTGCATGCATCTTAGCCACTGGGTTTGGTCAGGTGAAAGCGTAAGCCTCCCACATCAATGAATGTGATAATAAAATAATAATTAAATTATAATAATAATATTATACCATAGAAAATATATAAATACAAAAAAAAATTGAGTTATTAATTAAAAGTTAATTAGCATATGTATAAAAGTAAAAAAAACAATAACCAATTTATTGATGTATGCTCTAATTGAGTACTGTATAGTACTCCCGCAATGAAGTGATTTATCGCTTCACACTAATCAATCAATAAATTGCAATATGCTTTTGCTCGACAATGCATCAAATCATTCAAGTCAAGTGCATGCATATACAAACTTTCCGATTGCCTTGAATCTATTTCACTTTCTCTGTTACTATTTAGTAATATGTAATCATTTGCCTTTTTTTATATATATACTGTATTATAATTATATTGTTTAAATTGCCTTAATTTAATGTTCATTTAGTTCATAATCAATACCAAGATAATTAATACATCACAGAAAGTTACTTAAAATGTTGTTGCAGTTTTTTTTTTTTTTTTTTTTTAATTTTTAACGTAATTTTAAGCAGTTTATATAAATTTTATAACATCAGCTATTTAATATTATATATTATATTTTTTATATATTTTTATTTAAAGAAAAAAAATACTACACAGAAAAATATATGACATAAAAAAACACGTATAACAAGCATCATAACTACACATTAATATAGTTTTACACTACACACTTTATTTAACATTATATGATGTGCTACTTTCATTACAGTTAATAAAAAGATCATTTTATGTAATAATAATAGTAATAAAAATCCACATGAAAGTCTCAATTACCTTTTGTTTTGAACGACAATTGACATACTTGTGGTAAACATTATCTCAACTGGAAAAAAAAAAAGTTTTTTTTTATATTATATATATTATATCGGTTGGCACCAGATTACGCTACTAATGACTGCCGACTTTAATGGAGCATCATTAGATGACACGTTCTCCACGCCCTTGTCGTCATAGCAAGAGGCGTGACCTTGAGATTTCTTTTCATCATCACAATAATGCTTTATATTATACCAAGACGAGCTACAAAAAAAAAAAAGAAAGAATTAATTGACTCAAAGTAAATAAGATGGACTCATCTTCAGTGTTTTCTTTTCATTCAAAACATTTCCATTGTTATATCTTAAAACACAGAACTTCAATTAGCTCATATATCTACTAATACAATTACCATTTTAACGTATTAAAAAAGATATATTTTTACTTTAAAAAAATGTTTGTTTATTTAAGTTAACTAATTTGAAAACACGCTTTTCAGGTCTGAAAAAATTGTTTACAAACATAATACATGTTTTTAATTCACATAATTGTGTTATACTATTGTTAAAATTAGGACTAAATAACTGAGTAAATGAATTTTAAATTGTTTTAAAATGATTTAAAATCAAAGTTAGTGCATTAAAGAAACTATAACCATACAGGAAAAAGGAAGTGGTAAACCAGAATGGACCGTCTTTTGAAAGACATAAAGTTTTCTTTATAACATTAAAAGTAAAACCACACATCCTAATTTTCATTATTAAAACTTAAATTTTTAGTACATATACCCTTAAATAAAGTTTATATTTACAGTACTATGATATTAAATATATTTTTAGAATCATATATTTTATAGGAGACAAAAATAGATAAACTAGCAATGGTTCTTTGTTTTATTGTTTCGAGTTCACAAAATTGTCTCTTAAAGACAACAACTGTGTGGAATGTACTTTTATATAAAGTTTAGTTTGTTTTTTTACTATACTAACATTATATACTGTATTTTCCCTGGCTGGCAATATACACTAGCAAAGTACACTAGAATTTAGTGTCCATTTTTTCCCTCATATGCAGTATTATAGTAGATAATGTCTCGTGCTATGGCAAGTTTTTGGCGAGTAAAAGTGGAAAGTCTAAGACTATAGCTGGCCAATAAACCCCTGGGCCAGCTGTGTGAGAGAGAAACACGCCGCACAAAAAAAAAATATATCACCACCCTGTCTTTTGGACTGAACCTCTGTGCTTGCATGCCTAGGGGCCTAGGGTTAAAATTCTCTCTTCCTTTTCTAGCTTGTTTTCTCCTTCTGATCAGAATGTGTACTTTTTACGTTAGCGCATAAATATTCCTCTCTCTCTCTCTCTCTCTCTCTCTCTCTCTAGCAGTCTTCTCATTTGTTTTAATAGGACGCTAATATTATGCATCCAATAATGCAATTGAATTAATAAAGAAAATAAAAATCATTGTTTAATAAATAATTAGGTAGCAATACCCATACATCATAATATATGCAAATAAATTCATATTGCAATGGATTTTAACTTAATAATGATTTTTACTTATATTACACTTTTAATTATCACACTCAACACATTTCTACATAAAAAAATCAAGGAAAAATGTGTTAAATAAAATTATGAAACAACATTATTAAGTTAATAATAATTACAACAACAACAAAAATGCCACGATATACTGTATATATATATATATATATATATATATATATATATATATATATATATATATATATATATATATATATATATATATATATATATATATATATATATATTTGTATTACAAAATAAAACATTTAAAATTTAATTACATTGTAATAAAAAATAATACTAAATAATATAATTTTTTTTTAACCAAATAAATTTACATTCAATATACACAAATTACATACAAAATAGTTATTTTTTATTTACACATATGACAGTTTATTTTATGTTATAGGAGTCAGAGTTAATATAAATTTAGTACCAATGTTCCGCATAGTTAAAAGATCAATAGTATATAGCAATGGATAGCTAGTACACGTTAAAAAAAATATCATAATCTTTTACTACTGGCTATTGCATTATCAGCAAACATGCCAATATTTATAGAAATTCACAATAATATTTTTATATTCATAAATTCGTTTTTTTTTTATCTATATCAAAACGAATTTTCAAAAACATTTTTCTTTTTTTGTATAAGTACCAGATTATCATTAAAATTTTAAATTTAAAAAGTCTTTTAATTTTTTGTTTTAAAACACAAAAGTGAGGCTTTTGAAAATATGAATAATTTTGTTAGATGAAAGAAATGTTTTGATTTTTTTTTTAACTTTATTAATAAAGTGAAGTAAAAAAATAGGTACTTATTCGCCTATCCTCAAAGCATTCTGAATAATTTTTTTTATTTGCCATTTTTATAAACTTTTTTTTTAAGGTAGAAAGAATGTACACTTGTATATAAATTATCTTTTTTTTAATTACAAAACTTCATAGCTATAGAAAAATATTTGAAAAAACTTTGCTTGAATATTAAATGAACAATATATATATAAACTTTTCTGCCCATTTATAATATACATATTTATATAATTGATAGAAAAAAAAGTTAAATTAAAAGAAAAAAGAAAGAATATATTGCTAATTAATGATTTTGTTCCTTTTTTTACTCGACTCCTACTGTTAGCTTGTATGCAAATATTAAAGAATTTTTGTTACTAAAAAAATTTATAGTATGTGGAGTGGAGTATTTGAATAAAGAATAATTTTAGTAAAAATATTTTCTTTTTCCTTTCAAATTTTTTTTTTTTTTTTTTTTTTTTGTGAAAAATGTTTAATAGAAAACCATGTAACAAGAAAAACACTGTAAAAGTTGTATACGTAGTGTGGTAATAATGAAGTGAGAAAATGCCACTTCACTGTTCTGTTCACAGGTCATGTAGGTACTCATATAGCTGCAGTACAAATAGAGAATAAATTGCAGCTTGTTAATTAATGGAAATTTACATGATGTGATCTCGTTATGTATTTTTATACTGCATTTTCTCTACAAAATAAAAATATATTTCGTATGTTATTTAATATAATGATTTTTCTCCCTTAAAAAAAGTCAATGATGCGTCAGTTTTGTTAAAATAATATACTTATTTTTTATTTGTTATATATAGCTGGTAGGTCTTATAAAAATAAAATATATAAAAATAAATGTCAGATTTGATTGATTTTATGAGCAGGGTCATTGATTTGACATTTGATGTGATAATTGATATGTTTACTTTTTACTTCAGTAATTTTTTTATTACAAATGATTACTCCATCATCTCTTTACTAAATTTATTTAATAATACACGATGAAATGAAAAAGTAAAATGATTTCATATTATAATGAATAATTTTTTATGTTACTTGAGTCATTAAAAAATTACAAGAAACACTGATTAGAAAAAATAAACTTCATTTCATTATTATTACTCAGATAATAAAATTACTTTTTCAAAGAATTTAAATTTAAGTTGTTCAGTTTTAATAATTAAACTTGTTTAAAATTAGTGTCACTTGACATTTTAAATTGTCATACTAAAATTGTCACACCCTATGTCTTTCCCTCTCATACTTTATTCTGTCTAAAATAAAGTTAAATTAGTTAAAGTTTTTTTTTTGTATGTTTGTGTCTTTTCTTTTACTTTTTTTTTTCTTCTTCTTTTTTGAAAATGCGACTTATTTTAGCATTGGAATAGCCTTCAATTTACATTAACCGAAATAAATTGCATTTAAAACTCTTTTCTTTTCTCTTCTTTTTTACCTTTTCTACGTACTACTCTTGTGTCTTTTATATTATTTTGCTTCGATGCGGACCGTCAACTTTTAGCATGAGAGAGAAAGAGAAAGGGAAAGGGTGCTTACGCTTACTCTACTCTACTACACGTAACTTTCTCCCCACAAAATAAAATCCTTTCACTCTCACTCTCTCGTAAATAGGGCCGGTCTGTACATTATTTGAAAGTTTTGTTTGGGGCATTACATACATTTGTACATTAACTTTTGAAATGTTGTAAATTACACTATAGACTTTTTCTTAAACACTTTCCTAATGAATACAAAAATAATATTTTCTAAATAGCTTATTAAAATGCACAACTTCTTAAAATGGTCAATAGTTTTAGTTGCCATTTCTTCCGGTATAAAACTCAGAGTTCAGGAAGTATCGTCAAGTCAATATCAATATTTATTTAAAAAATCTAATGATATTTAAGTTTTTTGTTTATTGGGTAGAAATAAACCAGTATGACTCTTTAAAATAAAGTTTTCAGGTTAAAGTAGGAAAATATTCTCGTGTGTACAAAGCTGGGATGATATTTTATACACCTGAATCTTCTTGAGAGGTAAGGGATTGTTGCACGGTGAACTATACTAGAGAGCTGTCTAAAATAACGCGTTCAACAGTGAAACAACCTTTCCTGTTCCCATGTCAAGAGAAACATAGTGTATAGCATAGAGAGAGAGAGAGAGAGAGAGAGAGAGAGAGAGAGAGAGAGAGAGAGAGAGAGAGAGAGAGAGAGAGAGAGAGAGAGAGAGAGAGAGAGAGAGAGAGAGAGAGACTGCTGGCTACTTTTTGCTACTGCCTAACAATAAAACAAGCATTTCAAATAGAGAAAGTGCCAGCCTACTTCTACTCTACTCTGTGGTGAAGAGGGTATTTCGATTCAACTTGATTACACTCATCGAATGAACACAACAGACAAAATATCTCATTGGAACAAATTACTCCTCTCTCTCTCTCTCTCTCTCTCTCTCTCTCTCTCTCTCTCTCTCTCTCTCTCTTTCTCTCTTACCGTGTTTCTATAAAGTTTCTTAACTTAAGTTTTAGTAATCATAATACCAAAAGTTGAATATAAATTGCCATTCTAAATTTCATAGTTAACACCTTGTTAAACACAAATAAAAATTAGATGGTTATCTACTTTATAAAAATAAATAATATTATGTAATTATTAAAATCTACTGTCAAAACCATTCACTAAAATCTCATAATGTAAATATAGTTAACACTTAATTATTTACTCACAGTTGGTCTTTCTAGAGTGAATTATTGAGTTAACAAAAAGTTTTTTTTTTATTATTATTCTTTTAGTGTATTTATTTAGTCAGGAAAAAATATTTTGACAAATTTCTCGCAATAAAAAAAAATGAAATTTTTATGTGATGTGAGCTCGTTATAACAACTTTGTATTTTATTTTTCTATCAAAATGTTGCGTGAATTTGAGCTTCAATGTATTTAATTTTCCTTTTTTTTTTTTTTTTTTTTTTCTTCTTTTTACTTTCTTTCATCATGGTACAATTTGGCTACCCTTGAAAGCTTTGGAAACTATTGAAAGCTATATAGGCTAAAATTGCTTGATAATAAATAAAAATTGAAAGGTGGCAATGCTGCAGTAATTTTGAATAGGTTTTGGGTTTCTAAATTGGGTGAACGTGCTGGCAATCTGGCTTGAGGGTGAAGAATGCCGGACCAGTAGATGAAGCTGCTATTCATTCCTGGGCAAGACGTGATATCTCTAGCTATATATATATATATATATATATATATATATATATATATATATATATATATATATATATATATATATATATATATATATATATATATATATATATATATATATATATATATATAGGGTCAGTCTAGGGCCAATCATGTTAGCACGTGACCGATTGACCAGCTCTAGTTAGCCTATCTCACTAATTTAATATTCGACCATATGCACCAATTTTTTTTCTCGCATTTTTTTCATTAGCCTACTACCAAGTTTCACTCCATACTTCCATTATCTATTGTTATAAAATTATATGCCATGTTTATATTACATCTCTTGAACATTAAAAATATTATTTTCACTTTTCATTTTATTTGAAAGCAATTATCGATATTTATACCTAATAATGAATATATTAAGTGATCAGAGAGTAAAAGAGTGATTAATTTATTCATGGTTTAAATTGCGTGAAATATTATAGTTTCTATTACAATAATTGGTTTTTGGAATTGTGCTTTTTGTCACAAAATTAAATCAGAGAAACAATACAAAATTATCTGACTTCATTGCTTGTATTCATACCAACATCGTTGACTTATTCATGCAAATAACGTGCGAAAATCACGATTTATAATACTAATGACAATTTTACTATATAAATATATATATATAAATTTATGCAAGTAATAAAATATAAAATAAAATGAAATATGATATACTAAACGATATGATTGATTGAACGAGCAATGTAATTAACTTAGTAAATCCATATCAAACATTGTGTAGTAAAATGTTCTTTTTTATGTAATAAAATAGTATATATATATATATATATAGTAAAAAATATTATGTGTCTAAATAAAAAAGGTGTATGTATATATATTCACGACAAAGGTTTTAAATCATAGTTCAAAATGACACGATAAAAATATCACATTTAAAAAATAAATAACTACACTATATTTTATATAGGAATACTAAAACAAAAATCAATAGTATTTATATATAATTCATGACTATTATAACATGCAGAGGGGAGTAAATTAGACAAAAAGACATGCGATACAATTTATTATTATAAAACTCAAATAATTAAATTAATTGTTAGTGTCTTAAATAGATACCATGTTGATATTTTTCTCAACTAACAATTATATTTATCGTTTTTTTAAATTAAATTATTTTTAACTATATAAATTAAATATTTTTATTTGATATTTTGTTAAAATGTTTTTAAAGAAATTAAAAAAAAAAAGAGTAATTAATGTTTTTCTGTTACTTTAAATATAAGATATAAATATATAGTATAAATATTCATAAACCTTTTTTTTTTATGAAAAGTGTATAAGTTAATTTTTTCGAAGTTCAAAGGAAAGTACATACATAGTAATTGGAATTATTTAAAATAAAATTTCTATTCATATATATATATATATATATATATATATATATATATATTCAAACACCTAAAAGAAAAATATAGTATAGTACGTATAGGTGTGAACTTTTATTACGTTTTACTGATGCCACCTACGCATGTTAAAATTTTTCAATTTATTGACGTTTTTTTATCACAACAGAAAAAGGGATACAAATAAACGTTTTTTTATAAAAAAAAAATGTGTATATCTATTTATTATATCTATACTTATATTAATTTCCTTAAATTTTCTACATTATATTACTATACCATCATTGACAAGTCACTTTTTAGTACAAGTAACGTTAAAATATCTCTATTATTATTATTATTATTATATTCAAATTTATGAACAATCTGATTGACGATGAAATAAAGCCATCATCTTTTTATATTAAAACCCACAATGTGTGTAATCTTGTCACTAAGAATAAAGAACTCAAACACCCTCACTTAAAATAAAATGTAATAAAAAAAAGGAGAGAGTCTAATAAAAAAACCTAACATTGTGAATAATACATTTTATTTGGTCTTGAGAAAGCAATATATTATTTTATTTTAAATATATGGCGTGCAAGCAATATGTAGTACCTTTTTTATATTTTTTTTTCTTCTTCTTTCCACGTACGTGAAATCGCGAGCGTCTCATCACACACGCCACTTTTATGTTTTTTTACTTCTTTTAAGAGAAAAACGTTAGAGATTTATAGAGGGTAATATTCAGATTTTACTATTTTCTCGTCTATTTATATATAATACAAATACCAATTTTAGCACGCTATAAACTATCGATTTTTCTTTATCAATTGATATCTGTTTTCAAACAAGTATCAAACTTTTTAAAGATCGTAAATAATTGCATCATCTGTGAGATATTTAATAATTAATACAGTTACGTAGAAACTTTTCAGAACTAAATATCCTTAATTTTTTATGTTTAAAAAAAAATTCTAAACGGAACTATAACTCGTACAGAATAGACATAATAGTGCATAGTAATTGTTATTAATTAATAAAAAAACATATAATAGAAAGTGTCATTACTTACAAATGTCAAATAAATATATCGTCAAGTAAGTTTTTAAATGTTCATACAGAAACTTATGTAATAGATTAAAAAAAAATGTAGGTATTTTGAACAACATATTTTTACATTAATTTAAAATATTCATCAATACCCAACTCAATTAAATATATATCTAAAGTATGATATATATATGAAATGCTATATGAAAAAAAAATTAGAAAGGAAGCAAATTTACTGTTTATTATTATTTATTCTTTTACTCTCCTGCTATAATTTTAACGTCATGCCATCTGAATAAAGCATAAACATTAAATACATTTTGCATCTGTTGCAATTTCACATCATTCATCTCAATTTTTTTTTTTTCATTCTCAACGCAAACATGACACTTCCATAGTATATTTAAATATATTCTCTCTCTCTCTCTCTCTTTTCATTTTCATTCAATCTTTTTATGCATATAGAGAATTTTTTTTTATATGAAAGACTAATAACTTTTCATTTTTACATATATTTTATGATCATATCGATTTTTATATATATAAAAAGTGGTTGTATGTTCATGGGTCCGTGCTCACCCTTTGCTTATGTAATTTCTCTCTCTCTCTCTCTCTCTCTCTCTCTCTCTCTCTCTCTCTCTCTCTCTTTCATTCTCTCATTCTTTCTTTCTCTCTATACATTCTACCATAGTATGTAACTGAATGCATTCAAGTGTACGAAAGCCTAATAAATCAAGCAAATGATACATGGTAATAAATTGTTTTTGCTTAATGTGTTGCAATTATTCATTAAAGTCAATATTTGTGGTATAAGCTGCACTCAACGTTAATATAAACTTGTGATTATTAATATTACATTGCAATAGAGAGAAAAACAGAGAGATATGACATTTTGTTAATTATAATTTATATCTCTCTATATACGAGTTTCATTTATTTTAACACAATACGTTCTCAAAACAATATTTTTCAATTTTTTAATTTTTTTATCAGTAAAAAAAATCAAATCATATTAAATTTCAATCATATATTTTAATATATTTATTTGTGTAGTTTGTTTTAAAAATTCATCGCTTATATAATGGATTGCTAATTTTAATAAATAAAGTATGCAAAATATGACAAAAATTGTATTGGTTGTTTACACCATATAAGAATTAACAAAAATTATATTAATACAGTATACCTATATATAATATATTAAATATAAAGACAATATTTGAATATTAATCTTTTTTCGGCCAGAAATTTATGAAAAATTACATACACATACAAAATTAATAGTCAAGATGCTGTATAAAGTTTACTTTTCCTATACAAAGTTAATTATATAAAACATGATGGATTGTGTTTTTATGAAGTTCATTTTTATGTGGGAGCTGTCATTTGAGGAAGCTTAATAGCCACATGAGGAGAGTAAGTATTTGCAATTGAAAACCACTTAAGTGCCACTAAATCATTTAAATTGACCAAAATATTCTTCTTTTTTATAAATACGTGTGTATAAACAATTTTTTTTTATATATATAAACTCTATCCTAGAATGTATGATATTATGAAAAATACACAACTATGTTACGTAAATTTAACATAAAATAAAGTAATTAGAAAAAAAAAAAGGTAATAATAAATACACGAAATAATGACCTATCTGTTGTAAAAGTTCATACCAGTATAGCGTATTCAATATTCTTTTGTATACATTGTAACTTTATAAATAATATGCTGTCGATTTTAACGCAAAATATTAACCCAAATTACAGAAACAATTCATATTTTATATATTTATTATAAAGGTATACTGTGTAAATGTAATACAAAATAAAAAAAAAAACTTTTTTATTGGACATTTTTCATTAATTTAGTTTTTAAATACAACATGAAATTATTTTTTCAACCTTTACTGTAAAAAAAAAAAATTAATTCTCGTTTGCATGGATTATAATTTTGTTATATTTTTAGCATTTACAACATAATAAAGCGTAAGGTGAAAAATATAAATCACACTATACTGTATAAATATTCACCAAGTATTTTATTTTCTTTCAGAGTTTTTTTTTAATGTACATTACTATAATGATCAACCAACATTCAATGAAAATATCTTATTTCTAAAACTTGTACTGCTATGATATAATACAACTGGAAATAATACTGTACTTCAAAAGTTTTAGTTTAACTTTGACTTTGAAAAAAAAAAAAAAAAAAAAAAAAAAGATTCTTATATAATATTTACATGTATGTGGTTTTTCTACTACCCACTCACTCACTCACTCAGTCATTCAACGGCTTTTGTTAAAGAGCTGTAGTATCTATTTCAATGCAAATTTGTGTAACTTTCTAGCGGAACCTTATACTCAAGTTAATACAACGCCGGAAATTTTCCTTTTCTCAACATTATGCTATTTAAATTTACCTCAAAAAAAAAAAGTATGTATGTTAAAACATGTTTGTAAGTATCACACATAAAATTGATACTTGTGATGTATTACTTACGAGTTTGAAAAATTTAACAATGGTGTTGAAAGAATGAAAAAAATTTAGTTGAAAAAATTTTACGTAAAATATGACATGATCATATTGTATAGCAATATACAGATTGCTATACAATATATAGATTATTATAGATTGTATAGCAATGAATAAAATAATAAAAAATAATTATATTCTGCAATTTGTAAACTTTTCCATCGCCGTTGTCTAAAGAAACACCTCAACACACATAAAAAAATGTTTTCAAGTAACAATGATATAAAAATATATAATGATAATATAAATAATACCTCAAAAGACTGGGTAAACTGACTTTTAATAATTCACCATATTTTGATCACTCTCCCCGCGTTATAATACACTCTACAACAGGTCAAAATAATTCGTTTTAGTAGTCTCTATTGTAAAATTCCAAAATTACTTTGTAATTTATGCATACCTGCGTGCGAGTCCATATTAGTGCTGAACGTATATCATAAAGTTAAGCGTATCATCATTATTACAATTATTATCATTTTTACCGTATACCATCATTATTTTTATTTTATTTATTCTCAATTCAACAACATGCAGAGCTATAGTTTTAAATCTCTAAATATATATATGGTAAATAAAAATTCTTTTTCTATATAATATACTCACAGAATTTATACGTAATCGGCTTACATGGGGACAAATATGGAGAAAAATAGCTTTATTTTGGAATTGATCCCAATATAGTTTTTTTTTTTTTGTATCTAATAAAAAATTGATCATTTTCTTTTTCCTCTTTCTCTTCCCCGGGGTGGATTTTATTTCTGTCTCTCTATATATATATATATTTTCTTTCAAAGAGGGTATGACATTTATTGGCAAGATTATCAATGGTATTTCTGATGATGTTCAGGAAATCAGGCATGTCAATACTAGCGTAATAAGAATCAACATCATTTGTTGCTGTCCTCAACACAATATCTAAAAAACAAAATTGATTTCGTCTCTGCTAATGTCTATAATTACATAGGGGTAGGAGTATTACATTTCATATATCAAATATTTATATCTAAACGGAAAAACTAGATACTTATAGAAAAACTGCTGCTTGCATTTTAATTTTTTATCTATAGAAAAAGAAATAAATGCAAACCTAAATGTATACCTACATGTAATTCGTGAACTTTAATAATGGTTATAAATCATTATTTAAAATTATCCTGTGAAATAAAATATTTGTAGGATTGACATAGGGACAGTATAGAAATAATATTGTAGAAACGGGATCTAAGCTCAGACTTACTTTATACAGAACAACATCTTATTTTTATAAGAACACATCTTAAATTTCCTCAACGCCAAGTCATGTCTTAACTTCCTGACTGAGAATAGCGCCCGGAAATCGCATCTTCTTGCGCGGAAATGTCGCGCTAAGCTCGCTCGCTCTCTCTCTCTCTCTCTCTCGCTGTCCCAGACAAAACACTATATAGCTGGCGAAGTAAGGTCTGCAGCTTCAACAATTCGCACATACTGCATCATCGCATGTAAGTCTGACATACCACATACAATACCCACCATCTTATACAGATCAGTATTATCCTCCAGACAACACTAAAAACAATATGGTTTATAAGAAACAGAGAAGACAAAAAATCAGCATCATAACGATTCTTGGCTGTTAAATTTATATGAAGGAAAAGCAAAAGAAATTTGAAATTATTGTATACTGCAATACGTTAGTCTCATGACTCTTATACATGTATACTGTAGAAAGAAACAAAAAAATGTTGCTCATTTATTTACAAAAAATACATTTTCATACACTTGACTACAAGTGAAATAAATTATTAACAACTTAAAGTAAGAATACTGAAAACCTCTAAAGGAATTTTTTTCAAATGATAAAAGGATAGAGTATAAATTTATCATAAAAAATATGATGACAAGTTCACATTATGCAATATTTCTTCGTCAACATAATTTGATGTCATATAAAATCATTGAATGAGCATGCGCATTTATGTGTAATGTTTCATGTGACATAATATTATGTTGAAAAAAAATCTATGTTAACTATATATTTATGAACCATTTATAAATAGTAACACTTATACTGTATTAGTAAGTGCATTTATTTTGACATGAGCAAAAAAAAGTTTTGCGGTGTGTTGGGTTTGTGTGAGTATAATATTTAAGTTGAGTCCTGTGTCTGAAGCAGCGAGGACTTAATCGTCTTGACAGAGAGAGAGAGAGAGAGAGAGAGAGAGAGAGAGAGAGAGAGAGAGAGAGAGAGAGAGAGAGAGAGAGAAAGAGAGAAAGAAAGAGAGCATCACTAGCTCTGCATGCAAAGTAGCTACAGATATTTTCCAAACCCTAACGTAACACTTCAACCTTGCCACCAACATTTATACTTAACTTCAACTATATTGGACATGCAACTTAGAAACATGAAACTAAAATGCTGCAAAATGCATCCATTTTTCTCTTTTTATATACAGTATATCATACGTGTAAAACATGCTAACAAATTGATATTATATTTGATTACTGCCTTCTTCAATTTTTTTTTTTTTTTTAACTTTAGAATTTATTATTATTTTATGAATGTTATAAAGTATTTTTAATAGAAATCGTACATTAGAAATGTTAAACTGGGGAATGTTACTTCTGTAAGTTTAAAGATAGTTATATAATTTGTTTTAAGTTAATAAATAAAAACTATTTAACTTTTGTTATTTACCCACAAAAGTTATTTTAAGTACTAAAAAAAAAAAAAAAAAGAACATCAACGTGTTATTCATGCTCTAAAATTTTATCCAGTAGAAGTTTTTTTTTTTTTTTTTTTAAATTTTTATCCAATATTAAGAGACACTAAAGTTGTATATTTTTATGTATTCTTTTTCATTGTTAGGTGTACAAAACAAAATTTAGTGTATTGAACTTTATAGTAATAAAAAAAATGTATAGCTCATTGTGTCTTCAATAGAAAATATAATAGTAAGAAAAAACACAAAAAACAATAACAATTTATTTCTATTACATTAATTTATAGTCAATATTTAACTATACCGAACTATATATAAAACTTTAATGTAATTTTATATGAAATTTGATTATACAATGAAAAAACAGCAACTTATGTAATCTTTCATAATAATCCTTAACCAAAAAAGAAGAGAGAACATAATAAATTTTTCATATTTAATAATGTTATTTTATATTATAACAACAGATTTCAATTAATTAGTTTTGCATACTCTTTTGCTTTATGATATAATTAAAATTTACATTTTCTTTTCTTTTATGCTTTGATGCGCTTTGCTATCATTTAATCCACTGTAAAAATTACTTTTATTTCTTTCTTTCCCTTTCTCTTTATAATGTATATTATATATATATATTTTTTTTTTGTCCTCTTTCTATTCCCTCGTTAACTGTGCAAATTATTTGACCTCATTTTTATTTCATATAAAATTAATTTGCTTGCTTAAGGAAATGATGTGTAATCCATCAAAGTTTAAAAATTATTATAATACTCTATCAGGCTTTTTTTTTTTTTTTTTTTTTTTTTTTTGTACATTAATTGGATTCTATAAGTATTCTCTCTCTTTCTTTTTCTCAAGAACAACGTTAATAATATTAATAAATAATGAATTAATTATTTAATTATAAATTTTAAAATGTTTATAGAATAAAAGTGATTTAGACATGCAATTAAAGTAAATGTCCATCAGTGATAATGCTTACAATAAGACTAATTTACTATTTATAAAATCTAGCAGGAAAATAAATCATCATAATTTATTTACTATTTAAATTTAACATTTTCTTTCATGTAACTTCTAAGAACTCAAAATGTTTTATATTGTCAAAGAATTAATTAAATTTATTCATTGAGATTACAATTTTTTTTTAATACAAAATCTTCTTTGATTTGTTATTTGAAAAATATTATATCCTTAATTTCTTAAACAACTTCTTCTACTTCTTTTTTTCTTTTTTTTTTTTTTTTCTTTCTCTTATTATAATTTACATAAAAAAAGATCACAGTTTTATTATTGTACGTTACCCTAGTTGCACATGCTCAGTAGATGGTCATGCTTCTTTGGTGTCAATGTACTCACCTAAAACAAAAACAAACACAATATTTGAATTGTATTAACTACAGTTCAATCATATAAAAAAATGTCTAATACAAGAAGAAATAATATGAATTTAATCGGAAATAAACTTTTCTCATATTAAGAGCATTATAATTTAACTTAAAAAAAAAAAAAAAAAAAAAAAAAAAAAAAAAAAAAAAAAAACTTATATACTACAATTCTACCCTCTAAATTCTGTACATTTGGTTGCTTCAAGGAGTTAAAAAATGTGTTATATCTGACAGTTCAGATTCTAAAACAAGAGCACGCACAACATGTAAACAAAGCAATAATTAGGCCACGCCACTTAATATGCAAGTTACAACGAGTAGCTCTCGTTCTTCAAAAAAAAAAAAACTTTTAAATTAAGTTATCACACAGAAAGAGAGAGAAAAAGAAAAAATTTATTATATATATATATATATATATATATATATATATATATATATATATATATATATAATATATATATCTTTAAAAAATTTAAAGTGTTATTTTTGTTGTATAAAATAAAAGTTTTGAGCCTTCCAATGCTAATGTAAACATTATGCATTAATGCTAATTAACAAGGGGGTTGCAACGACGTAAAGTGCTGGCATTTGAAATGTTAATGTTATAACTTTAAGCGTCAATTAGGTAGATAAAATAACAAAAACAAAAAAAGTAGGTAAATTATACCAAGGTGTTACCTTACTTGAATTAGATGGGGAAAAGCAGGACTTTATTTTATTATATTTGTTTAAATTTAATGTTATCCAACATTTTTATTGTTAGCCTATTAGTTATGTTAATTAAAGTTTAGGGTATAGTGACAATGTTATTCAAAAGTCTTAATTATTATTTTTCTGTAAAAAAAAAAAAAAAAAAAAAAAAAAAAAAAAAAAAAAAAAAAAAAAAAAGCATAAAATTTGAATTAGAGCAAATGATAATAATATCAATCGTATTGACGTAAAAATGTTGGATCATAATATAATCCTTTTTTGAAATTTTAAAAATCGAATTTTTTAAACATTTTTAATTTTTTTGCATCCAAGCCAAAAGTTAAAGCCATAGACCACACAATGATGAAACACAAAATGGGATCTCCAAAACTAAGGAAATTTTTACCAGAATGTAATTGTTGCCCAACAAGAGAGTGTTAAAGTACTGTAAAGTATACTATTTGCGTGCCAATTCCGGTTTCTGACGTCAGAAAGAGGCAAAAATTAGTATGAAAATGTTTTGAGGGTTGCATAAATTGAAATTTCTTATCACTGCTATGGCGCTACAGTTGGGTGTTGAAACAATTTAATTTTATTTATGTAAGTCCCATCAAGTGTTTTTTGATATAAATACTTATGTTTTCTTATGGTCCATGCCCTTAAACGATCCATCAAAAAAATGCCAACTTTGTATACATTAAAATTCGTTGATCAATGTTTTGCAGTTACTGATATATAAACCACTGAACTTTCCCCTTAAGCAAGTTGTGTGTATGTGTGTTGACATTTTTGCAACCTAATTTGCATAAATATTGATCAGACTAGTTATCCAGCAGGAATAAATAATTACCAACAAATAAGCAGTAAGAAGAGTCCTCTACATTGTATGTGTGTAATATATATATATATATATATATATATATATATATATATATATATATATATATATATATATATATATATATATATATATATATATATATATATATATATATACACGCTAACTGACGTATCTTGTTTGAAGATATATAAATTGATTTGATTTGATTATATAACAATGATAATCAATTGTTAATAAATTTATTCAAATTCAACTTTAATTTATACTTTTCTATATGTGTTCTTTGTATTTAAAAAAGTAGAGCATTAATATAAAAAAATTTATATTTCTATTGTTTACTATAAAGCACTGCAAGCATTATAAAACTTTTACTTTTCATTTGTATGCAGTGAAAGTACACTTTCAGATAATGAAAATGCAGACGATTGTTGCGATTTGGCAACAATCATGATTACATTTGCACAACAACGGTTTTTTGCAAAATCAATAACAAATCCCAAACTACTCTTGTAAATTACTGAATAAAAACTTCTTGGCTCTTTAGCAACAAACTAAATACTTATTGTTATTGAAATTTTCTCTTTTGGAAACGATTAATTTTTTTTTCTCTCCCCTGCATTTTATACTTGGCATGATTTTGTTCCGCTTTTTTCTTAATCTTGAAAAGTACTCAAAAATCTGTTCTCTGTTTTTCACTCTCTCTCTCTCTCTCCGTCCCTCTTTGTATCTCCATCCTCTCCATGTTTAACTTAAATATTTCATACTAATACATGCAAATAAAAAAAAAACTCCCTAATAAGTTAATAACACTTTTTTACACTGTTTAATATTAAAAAAAAAAATAATTTAAATATGAAATTTCAATAAATTTAATTAAAAATTAATAATAAAATTATTATTATATGAATTATTTTAGCTTATGTCCATATTATAATGATTAAAAGTTAATTAGAATAATAATAATAATAAAAACATATTTATGAATAATTAATTAATAGTCTATGTGTATATTATTAATAATTTATTATATGTATCTGTGTGTATGTATGTATAGAGAAAATAATAATTCACGGAATATATACAGCCTATAACACACGCACTGCACGAAAATAATATTGATTCGTATACGACAGCGGCAAACAGGCACAAAGAGCTTTAATGCAAGATCACTGTACTAAAAGCATATCGCTTGGTTCTATATACAGTACTGAAAAACCCTACTTTTTTATGTTGTCAAACCCACTTTAGACCACTTTCTACACACAGAGAGAAAAAAAATGGAGATAAGTATACATTATTATGTACATATTTACAACTTATGTTGCATTAAATAATATAATATAATACCCTCCTGCACTTTACATAACAATGTTCAATTTTTCATTTTAATCGGATTACACTACACGGTAAAAATACAGTATAATATATATATATATATATATATATATATATATATATATATATATATATATATATAAAGCATGTATTGATTTTATTGATTAGAATAGCTAATATTGTCAAATTTTAATCTTGATTGATTTTTTTTTACATGGGATTTGCTTATACAGTATATAGACTTAATAAGGTTTTGCAACTATTTAATGTTTTAATACAGACAATAAAAGGAGTTTTCTCCTACTCCACATGTACATTCCTTTTAAAACAAAATACATACTTTTAAATGTAATTTTGAAACACGTATGAAATTAAAAAAAAATACTATCGATTCAAAATGTTTGAATTTTTTCAGTGTAATAAAAAGCTTCCCTCCCTCCTACACATACTCACACCATATAGAGAAAAGTTTTGGTATATTGTACATTTATTTTTTCAAAGTGTGTGTTTACAGTATTGGTGACTTAAGTGTTATATCCCAAAAACTTGTATATATGTTAGAGCTAATGGTTCCATTAAGGCTAGATACTTTCTGAATACCTATATTATATACTGGTATCTTTTGTATGAATTGCTCTCGAGAAACCTAACCCTTATATATACATAAATGTACATTTATTTTAGAACCCCTTTTTTAATACTAATGATACAAACATATCCTTTAATGACCAATAAATTAAGTTATATTATTATACACTCTAATATAACCTACCATTAAAAATATAAATTACTATATATAATTAATATATAAAAAAAATTATATATATATTTATATATATATATATATATATAAACGATAAATATAGAAAATATCGAATAATGAATTTATGAATAATAAATTTGAGGTTATTCTGTTAATTAATGAGGTACATAAATTTTTATTTAATCTCAAACTCTCTCTATAAATATTTTTTTAATAATCTCTATGATTTGTTTATTATGTAAAATATAACCAAAAATATATAATACATTATTATGAAAAATATCAAAAATAAATCTTGTTCATTTTGCAGTTTTAAAATTTTAAAAGACAATGGTAAAAGTGATATCGTGTTTTGCATAAAATATGAGGCATGATATTAAATTATAAAGAAAGAACGTTTTAGAAGAGAAAAAAAGAGAAGAGAGAGAGAGAGAGAGAGTTTAATATATTTTCATAACGAGATTATATTACAAAATTTTCATTGAACTTAAAGATATTTTAAAATTGTGTTATACTTTTGTAACAGTAATTTATAAGTACGAATGTAATTATGAATTCTTATATAATTCTATTGCAACATTAAAATACATCAATACTTTCAAAAATATGAATATTAATATACAATCTGTGGTTCTGAATTTCAGTTTCTTAATTTCGCCATTTTTATTATTTTTTGTAAACTTATCTAATCTGAATATATTTATAAATAAATAAAAATCATTTTTAATCAAACTTTTAGAGAGAGAGAGAGAGAAAGAGAGAGAGAGAGAGAGAGAGAGAGAGAGAGAGAGAGAGAGAGAGAGAGAGAGAGAGAGAGAGAGAGAGAGAAATGTCTTTGATAAGCAGTGAGGCATAGACATATTATGCTGAAGGGAAAGTAAATTAAGAAACCTAATTTAGGTTCAATTTTACACATCAATGCGATTGTGGGATTAAAGTGACTAACTGATCCAAGTGATAATAATAAGAAAAAAAAAGTAAAACAATAAAAAATAATAACATTACAAGAATCAGAAGAGATGCGGCTGTAAACTGTTTTCAAATTATATGTACCGATATTCATTTGCAATGGGGGAAACCGCAGAAAACCTTCATCTCAGAAAGCTGATGCAAGAATTTTTACAAAAAATTATGCAAATAAATGGGACGATGTAAGTTTGTTTGTTTGTTTGTTTGTTTTTTTTTTTTGGGGGGGGGGAGGGGAGCAAATGAATTCTTAAGTTTCTTTTTTCAGTCGTTACTTCAAAACATGTGCCATAAACACAAAAAGTTAATATTTTTTTTAAAGTGTTGGGCATTTAGATTGAAAAAAAAACTACTTTAAACAGTTACTTTCCTTGATCCAATTTACCAGGCTCTGTTAATCACGTGTCTAGCAATTGATAGCTAAGGGCACCACTAAATTTTCATTGTTAACGAAGAGTTTTAGGCAAGAACCAAAACTTTACAACTAATTCCCTTGAAAAAATAATAATAATAAAAAAGAAGAACTATTAAAAAAAAAAAAACTTTTTAGTTATAAATTTAAAATCCATGCTACCCAGAATGTAAAACTTTTTTCTATTATATAACAGTAAACTTTTCTTTTTTCATAAATACTTTAATATTATTAAAAAATTAAATATGCAAGAAAAAAATCACTTATGATGTATTATCTTTCAACTTTTATTACATTTTATATAACATACATATTACAATTCAAAAAAGAAAGAAAGAAAAAAAAACTTTTTTTTTACATTAAAATAGAATAGCAACATTACAAAATTGTGTAAAAGTTTTTCAAATTGGTATCAAAACATTTATTATCATTCTTTTTAAGAGAGTAATTTTACGGTTGACGATGCAGGGATGTAGTTACCCTTTCACGCCCCCCCCCCCCCTCTATCTTATTAAGACTAAGATAATATTTTAGTCTTACGATCGCATATTCATGATGATATTAGTATGCGCAAGACATATCGTTATCAAGACAAAACTTATAACTAGCAACAAAATTACATAATACTAGTTTACTTTAAAGCCCTTGTCAACTTTTTTTTTATCATTTAGATTGATGATTACCATACCTTATTATACATGAATTAGACACCAACACGTTGATTTTGTGTTTATTTTCATTTTAACGGTTATTTCACGCATCTGACGTCACAATGTACCAATGGGGCCATGATAGGGGTAAAGAACTTAAATTTATCACGTAACCAGAGCGATGACTGTGATTGGCGGCGGTACATTGTGACGTCAGATGCGTGAAATAACTGTCTAAATAAAAATAAATACAAAATCATATGGATAATAAGGTATGATAATTATCAATTTAGTATTCTAAATGATAAAAAAGCAAGTTGACAAGGGCTTTAATCGATAATAGTATTGTAAATTCAAATGTTTTTTTCTTAAAGATATCGAATATTACAAACATGACTTTTACAATAGATTTGATTTATCTGTTCACATGCGGAATAAATAAATTATGTAATTTATGCTGCAGCAAATAATAACTATATCATATATCATAAATGTTGATGTTTTATATAGAATTGAATAAATAGCTATGCAGTAAAATATAACTTGTGCTATAGTCACTATACAATTTAACATAAACTATGAATGTAATAATTAGGAATAAATTTTGTCAAAATTGGACTGACATAACTATTTTACAATACAAGACTGATAAATAAACACACAGTTTAAAAAGCAATAGCTTTCTATTTCTCTTGCTAATTAGTACAACTTTAAAGACGAATTGTATTTTTTATTAATCGGTTTACAATGTAATAAATAGTCTACAATTTTCAACTATTACTTTAAATATTACTTCATTTATCTATATAACTCCTCCCCACAACTATATAGAAGTAAATTTTTAAACATAAATAACTTTCATTTTCATAGTATTAATTTGAATAACTGTATTAATTATAGAAAATTTATTTACATATTGTATATAAACATGCTATAGGAAATTGGAAATCGATATATAAAGTAGAGAGAGAGAGAGAGAGAGAGAGAGAGAGAGAGAGAGAGAGATAGAGAGAGAGAGAGAGAGAGAGAGAGAGAGAGAGAGAGAGAGAGAGAGAGAGAGAGAGAGAGAGAGAGAGAGAGAGAGAGAGAAGAGAGAGAGATAGAGTAAACAAGGAAATTTTCCGATTAAATTTTAAGATACGTCCCTCCGTAACTAATTATTTATGTTTTATCTGTACATAACTTAACAACTTCGATAATATTTTTAAACAAATCTGATTGAAATCAACTACTTCTTTTTTTGTTTTTTATCCAATATCTATTTTTTTGAAATGATAATTTAAATATATATATATATATGTATATTTTATTTATTTAAAATTATTTTATATTTATATATAAATATATTACATTTTGATTAAATTAATGTCATTAGTTACGTTTCTTTACTTTTCATTGACTTTAGTCACGGAAATGAGAATGCATATTTATATTATAGTTATAAAAAATATTATTTATTTTATTGTTCTTATGATGAATAGCGGTGTAAATTTGAGACAAAGGTGTCGTTGAAACGAAATTAATTGAGAACTACAGTGGGGTGCGAGACAAAGCATCATTAGCGACGCAAGGTAGCACTCACCTCGAAAAACAAATTATCATTGTCTCAACATTGATTTTTTGCCACCAAATTTATCAGATTTTTTTTTTTCACTCGCATACAATAAGTAAAATTATTTCTTTAGGCAAGAAACAAGGGAAAAGACTTGGACAAAGAAAGATGTGAGAAAATAATGAGATTTTCTATAACATTTTCTTAAAATAATTAAGAACTATACGCATAGCATTGTGTCATAAAATTTATGCATTTTCAACTTTTAATGTTTGCATTTTTAAAAACCAATTTAATTACTGTAGATTAATCTATAACGACTTCTCCTTTTAAATTTCTCTTCTTTTATAAATGATTTAAAATTAATAACAGAATGGTATATTGAAACTTCAAGTCTTGGTATTATAACAAAAAAAAATGTAACGGCATTTAGTACCAGCATTTTAAATTAACCATCTAGTTATTTTAAAATATGATAAGTTTTCAAAAATCTTAAATCTGTAGTATTCTTTAGGTTATTTATCATTATGTTCAAAAGATATAAAATACGAAATAATAATAAAAACAACAACTTTGAATAACTCTGTACTGAGAAATAAGTATTATTTGTATTTCCAATGCATTCGTGGTATTATTATTTAATACTTAAAAACTATTTCCAATGCATTTATAGTAGTATTCTTTAACAACTAATAAAACTTGATTAAAATTCATGAAAAATATATTTTTTTTGTCTATGTACCAAGATCTTAGACAGTAATTTAATAAGCTATATAATTTATTTTGAATAAATGTTTGTTAGTAATTAAGGCCATCAGTATGTAGAAGTTGTTTTAGCTATTTTGCTTTAGAACAGTCAGTAATGCTACTTTAGGTCCTAAATTTTGTTACAAAACTTTGTAGATATATATATGTATATACAGAGCGAGAGAGAGAGAGAGAGAGAGAGAGAGAGAGAGAGAGAGAGAGAGAGAGAGAGAGAGAGAGAGAGAGAGACGGGCCTGCTTCATTACCATCTATTCAGTACACCATCTCTAAAATTCAATTACACCGCTAACTACGTACATTCAACAACAACAACAACAACATGTCCCAACATTTTTACTATAACAAAAATCAAGTCAAACTTTCTCCTCAGAAGTAAATGATGAAAAAAAAAAAAACTTTTCTAAACGATTTTTAAAATTATATTTTAAAATTTTAATGCATCAATAAATTAAAATTTAAATATTTTTTTTTCTTGATGTATAATATGAATTTGTACATAGAAAAGTTTTAAAATTGCATTTATTTAACTAAATACAAGAATAAAAAGTTTTAATATTTTATAATATTATATTCTCTCTCTCTCTCTCTCTCTCTATCTCTCTCTCTCTCTCTCTCTTTCTCTCTCTGTTGTTATATCTTGTTAAAAACACAACATAATTAATTTTTGAAAACCTCGGGTATATACGACAGCTGTTATTTTTTTTATTTTCTCCGATTGCTAGAAAGTACACGAAATAATGTTTTTTAACTTAGAACTTATTCTAACAATCCTCTCTCCTTTTTTTTTTTTTAAGAGAGTTCAAAATTGATATATATTTGATAATTTTCAAATATAGTCTATATTATAAATATTATTTTTATATACAGTATTTTTAAGTATGAGTAAATAAGATTATATAAAAAATTTGCTTTTTAATATGTATAAATTACGTAGATGCTTTTACTCTAAACTGTAAGATAAATATAAGAGAGAAAAAAAATACGCATTCTTATTATTTACGATGCAATTAAAAATTATAACATTTTCTGTTTTGAATGGTCTCATTAATTTTCTACAAAACCATGTTGAAAATAAATAAGAGAGTATTCATTTAACTTTACTTACATTGAGCATTAATTGCGGTTTCACAGATAATAAACATGTAACATTTCAAAGTGAAACGTCATAGTAAAACCTTTTAATTCTTATATGACATTTTCTATGAATTTTACGCTTTTGCATTCTCTTTCAAGCACTTCATGTAACAATTTAAAAGCACATTATTTAAACGTACAAAAAGCACTCTAGTATTAATGTTTTTCCTTTTTTTATATACATATTTTTTTTTTCATATTTCATTAATTGTGAATTTTAAACAATTACTTATATAATTTAATGCAATCACTTATATATTAAAAAAATAGATCTTTGACAGTCAATTTCATTATTTTTTTCTGAAAATTTCTTTGGGATAATACGATTACTATTAATACCTTTATGCTATCCATACTATACATGTTTATTTATTTTTAAAGCCAACTTGCATTCATTGTAAGATATTATATATATATATATATATATATATATATATATATATATATATATATATATATATATATATATATATATATATATATATATATATATATATATATATATATATATATTATATAACGTATATATTATATAATTAGATATTCTATATTTTCATAACTTACAGTTTACAAGAAAATAATGTTACATTTTATTAACATTAATTCCAAGTTTTGTTCATATATATGCAAAGTAAATTGTAGTTCATTTACATGCATTACTTCAGATTTTCAGTTTATACTATTTAAAACTTTATACCATCACTAAATTCTAAGTAAATAAAGCAAGGTTTTTATATATAAACCTTGTCTATAAAAAATATAAGAAAAATGAAAACGGTTGGTTCATGTACAGTACTGTACACTGCAGTTGATGTTATTATAATTTAGTCCTCAAGTTTTTGTCTGACGCATTGGCGAAGTGCCCTACTATAATAAATATATAATATGCATGCCGGATGCATTATTGCATACAATTCTTACTTTATTACATTATTTTATGTATAATAATAAAATATGTAGATAAATTTACTTATAATATTATTTTTTTATATACATATATTATATGTATATAATATAAAATGCAAAACAAAAGATAATTCATGCAATATGATATAGTTTTAATAAAGTTGAAATATTAAAGTAAAGCATGATTATTTTTTAGTTTGACTTCAACTATGTTCTCTATTAAAAGTAGAAAATGTACTTTATATATAAAAGTGAGTCATAATTTACTCGACTTCATGAACCTTTACATTCATACATTATGGATAACCTTTTATATATATATATATATACCTTTATTTATAACTATCAATTGAATCACTGATAGATTCTTTTATTGTATGGTTAACGTAACTTATAGGACATCAATTTTAGTAATAGTGATTTATTCTTTTCCTTATAACGATTTTTTTTTCAAGTTACCGGAACACTTAAAAGTTACTCTTTTTTACATCTTTAAAAAAAATAACATTTCAAAATCACGAAAATTTAGCACTATTATGAGCTATACAAGATAATTTTAAATTTTTTTTTTTCTGTTTTGTTATTATTTTATACTAAAACGTGCAAAAATTTCAAACAAAATGTCACATACAGTTTATATATAAAATATCAGCCAGCTTTTCTCTACAACGTATTCTTTTGATGTCACAAATTAACTTTTGTTAAAATCCTAAAAACTACATTCTATTATCAAAATATTTTGAACAAAAAAAAGGCTTGTTCTAAAAACTGTATATTAAACAAAATCCTCTAACATAACATTCTGCATGTTATACATAAAACTAAAATATAATTACAATCTTGTTATTTAATAATTTTATTTCATATACAAACATAAAGTAAAAATTGACAAGCAAAAAATATCAAAAGCACTAACCGCAATCACCATATAACAATGCATGTATCATAAAAAAAAATGATGTTAAAATCTCGGTTTGCTTCGATCTAACTATTTTTTTAAACAGTTTTGTTGGCAGCAAAAAATTGCATTATTACACGGAGAAAACCCATTGATTATCTCTAATCAGCAGCACTATTGTAATTATGACAAAAATCACTATAATATTTCATTTAATGTTTTTTTTTTAAACATAATATGATGAAAAAATTTGTATGCATCACTGACATCGTAAGTCAATATCAGCTCTATTTGATATAAATATATTTGCGTATACATAATTGACTTTTATTTGTAGTGTTGCCTCAATAGAGCTTTTGTTTTTCTCTCTGTGTGCAAAAAAAACTAAAATGAATTATTAGTTTCACGTTTATAATGTAATTTTATACATTAAGTACAAAGTTTTACACAAATTTTCGCGTGCGGTGGACTATAACTTTAGTTATTATTAAATAAACTATACAGTAATCTACCTATCAACAACACTAAAATATTGTTTCCGTACTGGTTGACTTAATTACGTATAACATTTAGCTGCAGTGAAATTTTATATATAAAAATTATGTGTAAACACAGCGTATTATAAGATTATTCTATATATGAGTATATAACTTTATATCATGATTGTACATATTTTTATTTTCTCTCTTTTATGCATGTATTATGAAAAATATGATTAGATCGTTGTGTGGGTTTGTTTTTAGACGTTATAAGGTTATTCAAAATGTATGTATATATATATATATATATATATATATATATATATATATATATATATATATATATATATATATATATATATATATATATATATATATATATATATATATATATATATATATAATATGTTACTTAATCCAATAAAATGTACAGTAGTTTTCTAATTAACTATAATATTTATTAAAATATTACTAAAGTCACTAAATTATTCAGCAAGACTTTTAAACTTTTAAAAAAGGTACAATGTCAGTAAAGGTGATCAGTAAAAAGTTATTAAAAGTTATTTTTAAGCTGAGCTGTTTTTTTGTATGATAGTAATATTGACCATGAAAAATCCAACCATTGATTTGGGGGGGGGGGGGGTCACATTCTAAAATATTGAAGTGTGGGGAGGTTGAAATACTATCCATATGTCTCACTGTTAATTTCAGTATTCTTTTTTTTTTTTTTTTTTTTTTTTTCAATGGATACTTTAAATGATACCAATTTATAAGATAATGGATAATTAAATTTTGTACATATTGGACCTCTGACTTCTCCCTTTAAAATATAGCTTGGAAAAGAATTAAAAGCAGTAAAAGTTTACCAAGATTTATATTTTTCTGCATTAAATTTTTTTATTTATATTTACCAAAAATACTTGCTTGTTCTTGTTATAAGATGAATCTTAAGATTGAAATTATAATATGTATGTACAGTATATCATTTTTTTTTTTCTTACTGCGAATCATTTTATTTATTTATATATGTAAACATCAGTACGAAAAAAATTCAGATTCACAAACTTAGTACGGAAAAATTATAATAATCATTCAACTAAACTGAAATATAAAATAAACATCAAATTCACATTTAGACAAAATCTTTAAAAATATAATAAGCGTAACATATATTTTTTTCATATTCTGTATTTTAAAAAGAATATTTAATCAACATTTTTTTTCAAATTTTAACATTTAAAAAATAATATACATATACTCATATTGAACATTTTCAATTTAAAAAATTATATCCAGGTACTTGAAAAAAATTTCAATATAAAATACAAAAAATATAGAACTTGACGTAATGTAAAAATATTAAAAAAGAAAAAAAAAAGTATACGTACTTCTCGAGGTGGAAGATTGATAGCGTATTTTGTATGTAAAATTTATTACAAGATGATACAAGAGTATATTGATCAGGTGTATTATAACATATACATATTATATACTATGTGACCTTACATATGACCTTTTCACTATCTCCGTATGTCAAATAAATATATTGGCAAAATCTAAATAGAGTAGACAGAGGTTATGCCCAATTATATTAAAAAATAAAGCAAAAATAGCGTTGGCGTAATATAAAAAAGATAACGTTTTCACATTGTTTATGTGCACACATTAATATTTACGTACAGAATGTTCTACAGAATAAAAATTTTGGCTGTAATTTCTATAAAACTATATGAAAAATCTGCACTAAAAGAAGAATAAAAATTGTGATATATATGGGAGAAAAGAATTCGGGATCCATTCAACCATGTTTGTTTCTGCAATGGTTTGTGTATCTCATTACTATAATTACTGATTCAAGGTAAAATGTATCCACAAGGCAACGGTAGTTATAGGAGTATTTCCGGAGAGAAATTTACTGGCTTCTCCATATATATGTATAGTTCACCGATAATTATCTATTGATAAAAATATAATGATGTTTCTGGTTTTGACGTATACTTTGCAACAGTAGTGAGATGATCAAACTCTCTCTCTCTCTCTCTTTCTCTTTCTCTTTCTCTCTTCTTTTTCTCACTACTATATACGATTCTTCTCAAAAGTTACCAAGTAATTATATAAACTCTTGATTGAGTTTGATCGCTAAACTTACATTCACTCTAATTATCAAAAACTTTTTTGATTGAAATTTGTGCTGCTACTTTATAAAGAATCCACACCTTCACTCCTGATTCTCTTAAAAGGAGTGAGAAAAACGGTAAATGAAGTAAACAAGAGTTCATCACAGAGTTATATATAATATATATATATATATATATATATATATATATATATATATAACTTGCTTTTAGAAATAAAACTTCCATTAAATTAACTTTTATTGTGTTCTCGTGTAAAATATTCATGGTAAGCAAACAAATTATAAAATCTTTTCAAAGAGATAAATTTAAAAAAAAATAATTAAACTTAAATAAAAACCTGCCTTTTTACTATGCAGAATTGTCAAAAACCTATGAATTTCTATTAATATTTTTTTTTATAAAACTATATTTATCTCTTATTTTTAAAAATAAGTACAACTACACGAGTGAAAGTATAGAAAAGCGTACTGTAACGAAAATGGGTAAATTTGCTTTTGAATAAAATAGTATATTATATAATATTATATTTGATTTCATTTTATTTATGTTCAACGAATACCTACTTGATAATAATATGTACATAAAATTTGGCCAATCAAAATTAGTAACTCAGTTTTTATTTACTAGTGTATGAATACAGATTATAGAGTAAATAGATACAACGTTTTGCAAGCGATGTTATATACTCTTGAAAAGGGTTCCATTCCCACTTCACGTTGTACAAAATTGTTTACTAATCCAAATCATGCGATTTTTATTATTTCGTTTACTATATTTTATAAACTACATGAATGCACAATAGACTATATATATATATATATATATATATATATATATATATATATATATATATATATATATATATATATATATATATATATATATATATATATATATACTCGTACTAGCATAGAAAAATGATAATACATGAAAAAAAAAAATAGCAAGAACAACAATGATATGAATGTAGAATAATGCAACTATAGAGATAAACAATTGAAATAGAATAAAATTAAAAATGTTTTTTAATACAAAATGTTATCTAGTGTATATATATATATATATATATATATATATATATATATATATATATATATATATATATATATATATATATATATATATATATATATATATATATATATATATATATATATATATATATAACACTGTTTAATAAAAATATATTTTATTCTCTCATGCTGCAAATACTGAGATTGCTGCTGATATATATAAAACGACAAATGAAAGTCATGGAGCGCGCAAGGGATAAAAAACAATTTGTTTTATCACAAAGCGAGTGTCACATAGGAAAAAAAAAGTCAGTTGACAAGTCGTTAAATTCGCGCACACAAAACCAAACAAACAACAAGGTTCACCTTTTCTAAGTCAAAACTCCTTCTTGACATGAAAACAACGGAAATAAATGTAAAAAAAAAATAATATATATAAATATATATATAAAAAAAACTGCGCAACTTTTTAGTTTTTTTCCGTGATTTTTTTTTTTTCAATATTATTTATTGGATATTATATAAAAATGTTGACATCATACTTCTATTGTTATAAAAAATAAAATTATATTCCATATTTTTTTCTATACAAAGTCTTACATTTAGATACTAATTTTTACGTGAAACAATTTACTCTTTTGCTAACGAAGACATTTTTTATATTTCTCAAAATGAATTGACTTATAAAATAAGCCTGATGTTTTTTTATACTTTTTATCATAATATTAAAATACTCTGATTTAGTTAAACGTGCGTTTATGTAATACCTATGAACACGAATCATAAATAATTGACTACACGTTGTTAAATTATATAGTTATTTTTCCCTAGATAAATAATAATTAAAAAATATAACAAACAATATCAGTAATTATAATTTTCAAAGTAAAATATCACTTTAAATCAATTAAATGAGTGTCATATTTATTAATTATGAAATTATGTTATTATTGGTAAGAAATTAACCTCTAACGTATGTATATACTAACATGCTCAAATAATTTACGTCAAGCTAAGTAATCAATGTCAGTAAAGATGTTGATATGATCTTGTTATGATGTTAAATAATATCTATACACAAAATTGAGATTATTTGTCTTGTGTTGTAAACCAATTAATTGAGCTACTGTTATTTATAATGATAATCACATCACAAGGGAATACTTGTTTCGCTTTACTCGGCATGCGATTTGTGCTCACTACTGTTGATGTTATTATTATTATAGAAAGTTTGATTTAAAATCATACTATAATTTTTATTATAAATATAATCATTTATATGAGACTGAAATTTTTATTTCAATTCGTGTGAGCTCATGGAATTTAAAAAAAAGTACGTATTCTTTATGTGTTCATTTTCATCGTAAAATTTGTGATAATGCTTATTTTTATTTGTTATTATTATTATTATTTAAAAAAATTGTAAGGAATGCTATACAGACTCTTTTAAAAGTGCTTCCATACGTGGTGGAATAACATAAAGCCCGTGTAAACACTTGGAGTTTGTTATTTATATTGATAAAGAAGTTAGTTGCGATGTACAAAATACAAATTTGACGTGGCCGCGGTAGAGCGTGTATCGTGCTGCCCGTCTCAAGCACGGCGCGCGTGACGTCATCTAAGCCCAATGTGAGAGCACAGCATCGGCCTTCCCGGCTAAAAGAAGGTTTGCTACAATCGCTGTTACTCTGCAAAGGCCCACCCTACGGAATTAAAATTTTCTGTGAGAGGAAAGTAAGAGTTGAGCTTTCAGAATCCGAAAACCGTTTAAAAATATTGCAAGTCATTCTTGAGTTATCACAATGCGAACAGAGCGAGTTGAGCGCGGAAGATCCGTGCGGCGCACAAGCAGTAAAAAGCTAGGGAGGGGAAGTAGTGCGGCAAGGAGTCTGTATAGCACAGCAATACAAAGCATGTGAATTATGACCCGAAAAACCATTTTATTTGAACTGGTTCAAATTAAGATAGGGTCGTGAAACTTGACGGGTGTAGAGAAAAACCCCTGACCTCTTAATTTTCGATGATCGTGTACCCTGAATTGGCCCATTTTGACCTTATTTGAGGGGTAGAACAGGGTTGAATTCGCCACTGTTTGCGTTTCGAAGGTGCAAAGAGGAACTTTTAAAAAATCCCAGACCCCGGGGTGGCTGTAAGGAAATGAGTACCTATAGTAGTGTAAAAAAATTAAGAAGCTGAATATGGGGGTATAATTTTAATTTTTAACCCTTAAGGGGTGTTTCGGGGGTGTTCAACCACCGATTTAGGAGTTCTCCGATTTTCATGCAACCAACGATGTTAATGGTGTAACTTGTCCCTGCCAAGACTATAAAGACCACTAAAAATGTAACAAATGACCCCTGAAGGATTTAGGGGTGCCACCCCTGCAAATAAAAGTTCTCCAATTTCAATGCAACCAACGAATTTACCGGGGTTACTCTTCCTGAAAAAGACGATGGTGACCACCAAAAAATGTTAAAAATGACCCCTGAAAGATTTAAGGGTGCCACCCCTGCAAATAAAAGTTCTCCAATTTCAATGCAACCAACGAATTTACCGGGGTTACTCTTCCTGAAAAAGACGATGGTGACCACCAAAAATGTTAAAAATGACCCCTGAAAGATTTAAGGGTGCCACCCCTGCAAATACAAGTCCTCCGATCTTGGAGCTATCCACATCGTTACTGGGGTAATTTGGACTAACTAAGACGATGTTGACTGCCAAATATGTTAAAATTGACCCCTGAAGGATTTAGGGGTGCCACCCCGGCAAATACAAGTTCTCCGATCTTGGGGCTATCCACGTCGTTACTGGGGTAATTTGGACTAACTAAGACGATGTTGACTGCCAAATATGTTAAAATTGACCCCTAAAGGATTTAAGGGTGCCACCCCGGCAAATACAAGTTCTCCGATCTTGGGGCTATCCTCGTCGTTACTGGGGTAATTTGGACTAACTCAGACGATGTTGACGGCATAAAATGTTAAAATTGACCCCTGAGGGATTTAGGGGTGCCACCCCGGCAAATACAAGTTCTCCGATCTTGGGGCTATCCTCGTCGTTACTGGGGTAATTTGGACTAACTCAGACGATGTTGACCGCCAAAAATGTTAAAATTGACACCTGAAGGATTTAAGGACTTGTATTGGCAGGGGTGGCACCCTTCAATCCTTTAAGGGTCAATTTTAACATTTTTGGCAGTCAACATTGTCTTAGTTAGTCCAAATTACCCCAGTAACGACGTGGATAGCCCACAGATCGGAGAACTTGTATTTGCCGGGGTGGCACCCCTAAATCCTTCAGGGGTCAATTTTAACATTTTATGCCGTCAACATCGTCTTAGTTAGTCCAAATTACCCCAGTAACGACGTGGATAGCCCCAAGATCGGAGAACTTGTATTTGCCGGGGTGGCACCCCTAAATCCTTCAGGGGTCAATTTTAACATATTTGGCAGTCAACATCGTCTTAGTTAGTCCAAATTACCCCAGTAACGATGTGGATAGCTCCAAGATCGGAGGACTTGTATTTGCAGGGGTGGCACCCTTAAATCTTTCAGGGGTCATTTTTAACATTTTTGGTGGTCACCATCGTCTTTTTCAGGAAGAGTAACCCCGGTAAATTCGTTGGTTGCATTGAAATTGGAGAACTTTTATTTGCAGGGGTGGCACCCTTAAATCTTTCAGGGGTCATTTTTAACATTTTTTGGTGGTCACCATCGTCTTTTTCAGGAAGAGTAACCCCGGTAAATTCGTTGGTTGCATTGAAATTGGAGAACTTTTATTTGCAGGGGTGGCACCCCTAAATCCTTCAGGGGTCATTTGTTACATTTTTAGTGGTCTTTATAGTCTTGGCAGGGACAAGTTACACCATTAACATCGTTGGTTGCATGAAAATCGGAGAACTCCTAAATCGGTGGTTGAACACCCCCGAAACACCCCTTAAGGGTTAAAAATTAAAATTATACCCCCATATTCAGCTTCTTAATTTTTTTACACTACTATAGGTACTCATTTCCTTACAGCCACCCCGGGGTCTGGGATTTTTTAAAAGTTCCTCTTTGCACCTTCGAAACGCAAACAGTGGCGAATTCAACCCTGTTCTACCCCTCAAATAAGGTCAAAATGGGCCAATTCAGGGTACACGATCATCGAAAATTAAGAGGACAGGGGTTTTTCTCTACACCCGTCAAGTTTCACGACCCTATCTTAATTTGAACCAGTTCAAATAAAATGGTTTTTCGGGTCATAATTCACATGCTTTGTATTGCTGTGCTATACAGACTCCTTGCCGCACTACTTCCCCTCCCTAGCTTTTTACTGCTTGTGCGCCGCACGGATCTTCCGCGCTCAACTCGCTCTGTTCGCATTGTGATAACTCAAGAATGACTTGCAATATTTTTAAACGGTTTTCGGATTCTGAAAGCTCAACTCTTACTTTCCTCTCACAGAAAATTTTAATTCCGTAGGGTGGGCCTTTGCAGAGTAACAGCGATTGTAGCAAACCTTCTTTTAGCCGGGAAGGCCGATGCTGTGCTCTCACATTGGGCTTAGATGACGTCACGCGCGCCGTGCTTGAGACGGGCAGCACGATACACGCTCTACCGCGGCCACGTCAAATTTGTATTTTGTACATCGCAACTAACTTCTTTATCAATATAAATAACAAACTCCAAGTGTTTACACGGGCTATAAGAACAACAGTATGACTTATTTGCGTAAAAAAATAGTTTTAAACATAGCAAGAAAAATAAATTATGTCAGATGTAATCTATTGTGATCAATGACAATGCAAAGAAAATTATCAATCAAATTCATTTTTAAATTCATAGAAAAGAAGAAATATTAGCATCTTTATCACAAAACACTTGATGGAACTTACATAAATAACATTAGTTTGACTCAAAACCCAACTTTAGCGCCGTAGCAGTGAATTGAAAACTTAGATTTATGCAACCCGCACAACATTTTTTACTAATTTTTGTCTGTATCTAGTTTCTGACGCCATAAACAGAAATATTCACGCAATTTGCATACTTTACAGCTTTTTCAAGATCTCTGGTTGGGTCATACATTTACATTCTGTTAAAAAATTGTCGTAAGCTTTGTACATCCCATTTTGTGTTTAATCGTTAAAAAGTGCATGTTGTTTCATGTTGTCTATGGCTTTAATTAATAAGAATCGATATAGATAAATTTTTATCAACTTCATGCATTCATTCATCCATTGATTGATTGCATTTTTATTAATTATTTATTACTATTATTTGTTTTTATATCTCCTCGCTCGATGATATGGGGGGCTATTGCGTGCACAGGGCTCATGCTGAAGCCAAGATGCACGTACCCTGTCACTACCCAAAATACTGTGACTATTTCGCTAGAAGGCGCGTTGATGGCTATTTGGGCACTAGGCCCTGGCCGCCTCCATCGGGGTGATGTCCTATCCTCACCTCTTCCGAGAGCTCATTGAAACTTGATGCCCACAGTTACTGAGGCACTTAAGGGCGGGGTGGCTCTTGGCCTCCCTCGCCCATGCCTCAGCCACCTTGCGTCCAAAAACGTGAGCTAGGCTAAAATGGCTTCAGAGGACGAGGCTCACCCGCATACCTATACTAGACTCAAAAAATCTCAGTCGATTTATAGTTTTACCACTAATGTAGCGCCCATTTCTCGCACGCATTACAAAGGGGGGCGGCTAGGCGATACCGTAATAGGTCGAACTCAGGCTTTTTGAGGCGAGTATAGATCCTCTCCTTGACGGAGACTGACGCAACCCCTGGTCTTGAAATTGTACGCTACCGTAAGATTTAGGGCTGGAAGCCCTTAATTTGTTTGTTGCACTCTTACAATATTTATAAAGTTGTGTATTATATAAATCACAACAAATTTTAATTTTTAAAAAAAACTTTATTCGACGATGTTTTATTGTTTCCATATTAAACTGTGGTATTTCTTGAGTGTTAAGAAGATATAAATAAGCTCACAAAGTTAAGGCTAAAAGTTGGTGAGTCATGTCAACAAGCGAAAACCACAAAGTCAACCCACATGTGTGGGTTACGTCAAGTAGATACATGTTTGTAGTAACTCAACACCTGCTGCTGCTGCTGCTGTTGTATCCATATTTGAGAGGTAAACATTACACGGGTGACGATGCTCAATTGTTTACATTTACTCTTCATTGTTTTACTGACAGGATATTGTCATTATTTAATACTTGAATACAATACGAATATGTCTGAGTGTATCATTTCAATGAGTAACTTCAATGAGATTGTATTCGCGGTAAAATCAGATACTTTAACAATAAATAAATAGTTGAAAATTATTTCTTTAAATATCTCTTAATTTTAATTAAAGTAAATTTAGGAACATAGATTATATTTTATTTGAAAAATATAAACATTAAATATAAATGAGCCATTTTTGTTATTGTAAAATCTTATCAAACTGTACCAAAATTTAGTTAAATACAAAGTAATATACACTATTATAGTTTGTTTTTTCTTGCTAAAATGTTATTTTTTTTTCTACTTTTTTATGACTGATTACAAAAATCAATAATTCATTTGAAATCATGTATGTTGCTTGTGCGTGAAATATAAAAATGATAAATAATGTAACATACATAGAAGCAGAAAAAAAATATATTATGCAGTATACTGTATGAGCTTGTAGATCTAGTAAAAATCTTATATGAAAAGCTAGAACGTAAATATAAACTAAGCATCATAAAATATAAAACAATTTTTAAATTACGAGTTTGTTATTTTGGATAAAAAAAAATCTAAAACTAAATAATTTATCTCTACGTGAGGATTTATGTGTTTTAAATTTAATTGTGATATCATCTCGAGGTAAAAGTAGGCAAGCAAGCAAGCAGGCAGGTAGGTATCCAGGTGACATTTCACTGGTAAATTTGCACGACACACTCTCTCAGTTTCATATTTCATGAGCTCCCAGTCATTGTCGTACTAAACATTTCACTTTATAAACTAAATGTATATAGCTAACAAGTGCCACCGCCAACTCAAGATAAAACACAACCTTCACCTCAAAAAACTTTTATATATTTTTTTAATACAATATTCTAAAGTAATATGATTGTAAAATTAAATTAGTATACTTTATTATTATTTTTGTTTTCTTAAAAGAATATTATATAAAGAAGAGTATACTGTTATATGTATTTTTTTTAAGTAGTGTTGTAAGATGTTTCAAACGAGATAGTATTATTTTTTTTATAGAAGAGTTGTCTTTGAAACTATATGCATGAAATACATCAATTTATCCATTTAAATTGAAAATAAAAATTACCATAAAGCTGTATTCACATATTCTTGATTTTGCATAACTTTTTGCATAACAAAATGCAACAGTGAAAATGTATTGTTGAATTTTGTTATACAAAGTGTTATGCAAAAATCAGAATTTGTGAACACAGCTTTATACCTGTTCTCACGGAGCAATATGCAGTATTTGTATGTTGTGACATAAATTTGATGAAATTAAAATTTAAATGTTTTAAATGGAGACTGCTTGCAATTAAATTTATAACACATTGAAAAATATGGCGTCATGTGAACTTGACTTGAAAGTGTAGTTTTCCACACACACAAAAATAGAGCAAGAGTGTAAAACAAATCGATTAATAAAAACAATTTGACTATTTCGTACACACAATTCACGACCTGCATTAGAATTTTTCTTTGTTGTAAACTAACAGCTTGTGATCAAATTCGTTTTTTCATTAGACAAGCATTGAGTAAACAATGGACTTCTTTGCAATGAAATGTTTTTAATTGGTGCAATGTGCAAGTGAAAACGATTTTTCCAGTAATCCACCATATCAACAATATCTAATGCAAGTCGCAAATTGCTTGATTACTGAAATTTTGGTATAGTTCCATTATTTCATTAATTTTTAAGTGCATTTTAAATAATATTTTTATCATACAAAGTAATTGTTCTACAAGTCACAGCGTTGCGACACTAAACGCAGCAGCGTGCAATTTAATGGAAATTGCATCGTAATTTCGATAGTTACAATTAAAATTTAATCTCTCCTTTATGTTAAAAAATAAACATCTTTAAAAAAAAAAAAAAAAAAAAAAAAAAGTAATTTATATTATTTAACAATATTTGAACGACTTTCAAATATCATTTTCTTGCTTTTATAACAATATATATTTATTGAATAATAACAATTAAAATGTATATTATATAAGTTTTATTTTCTATATTTTCTCTCTACCTACCATTGTGTACAGTATATAGATATGTGAAGTAGGGAGTGGTTGCACAGATGTGTTTAAGCCTCCATAATTCAGAGCTAGCTCGACATCTAGAGCGTTAAATACGGCAATAACAATTATTTTTATATGTAATTATCTTAGTCTAATTGATACATCGTATAAATAATTTTCTTTATCATTTTATTTATCTAGAAAATAGAATTATGTATTTAATTAATTTTAATACCTATTATATATTTTTTTATAATATAATTACATTTTCTTATAAATTGATTCTATTCCATTGTTCGTCATTTTTTTTTACTGAACTTGAAAGCTGTAGTATTAGATTACCTATCTACTAACTTTGATGTTTTTGTCATATTTCGTCAAGCTTATTATGGTGATATAAAGAGAATCAGATACTTTGAGGGGAAGGAAAAGGTCAGAAAGAGGTCATTTTCCTTTGTATAAATATAAATCGATTAATTAAAGAACCTATAGTCAACTTATTAATAAAATATTTATTAAAAATTTGTTGGTATTTTGCCCTAAAATTATACAGTAAAAAATATACTTCATTGTCATTGTTTTAAAAGAAAAAAAAAATCTAAAATGGTGCAAATGATGTCAAGTTTTTATATTAAGATTAAGATGTTGCGTAAAAGTATAAAACTTATAATGTTTTGACAATATTGAAGCTTCAAAATTACCTAACAGACAATTAACACCTACCATTATAAAAGTGCTAAAAATAAATTCAATAATGAACGTCACGGCAAATTTGTAATAAACGTTTTGCAATCTTAATGTCTTATCAGTCTTTATAATCTTTAGTGCGAAATCTTAATTAAAACAAGGTCTATACTTATATGACGAAGTTTATTTTATAATATATTATATGAATCAAATTTTAGTGCCAATATAGTTTAACTTATATAAATATAAGATATCGATATTTAAGTATATCGCCCATATTGTTACATATAAATCTTATGTAAAAAAAGGATGGGCAATTATTTATCGCCAGATATTTAGTTACTTATACTACGATATCTTTCACGCTTGCGTCATATAAGCGATAAGTAACATGCCCTAAAAGAAAAAAAAATCTACACACGCACTTTTAAACCATAGCACGAATTTTTGATTTTTTTATTATATAGTTTTATATTAAAATATTAAACCATAATAATACCAAAATTTCAATTCCATATGTGGAAAAAAAGTTAGATTATTTTTTATAGCATGTATTAATGAAAAAGTTTTATTCCTTATCAAACTAAATCTTAAAGGGAACAAAAATATTTTCTAATTCATAAAAATTAAGTCTTTTTCTTAAATTTATTTTTAGGACTTTTTTTTTCTCTCATTTTTTATTTTATCAAGTTTAAATTTTTTAGAGTGTTTCTGTGAAAATTTATATTAATACCTCTCTCTCTCTCTCTCTCCCTCCCTCTCTCCCATATTTTGTTATCAAATACAATCTAAATGAGTTTGTTTTATCGGCTTATGACTTATTTATAATAGTTGTAAATAAAACAAATTTCCGTACACGTTTATAATATGTTCATATTATTATTATATTCTATATAATATTAGCTTATAAATTTATTATTATAATAATAATAAGACTTAAAAACATTTCGATCCCTTAGGTAGATATTTCAAACCTATAAAGTTTGTAATAAACATGAAGTTTTGTTTTATACGAAAATATTTTGGGTCAATAAAATCTTTGAAAATATTTTTACCTTCTTCTTCTTCTGTTTTGCCTTGAGGTATATTTTATATATATGATTCGTCTCAGATGGTGTTATAGTGCTAGATAAATATTTTCAAATATTTATATATTATACTTTGATACAAATATCGCCATCTCGTGGAGTTCTGATCTACACTATGTGTAGTGAAGGAAAACTATATCATTTGAAGTTTACACATATATATATATATATATATATATATATATATATATATATATATATAAAGTATAGATTTTAGATCATCTACTTTATACATGATGATAAGTGTAAGTGGTAAGTGATGAGTGTTTTTGTAATAAGACCAGCGGCTTATTGTTCTTATTTGTAACGTAATCGGTTTATATATATGCGTTTGAGTGCATTAGACAATCGCATTACATACAACGTCTGTATCGTCTAGAACATACGTGGTTGGTGTTAACTGTATAGAAAAAGGTACAACATGATATAAGTTGCATTAAAGGTTAAATACAGCAATCTTTTATCTCCAGAATTTAAAAGTTGATCCCATATATAATTTTTTTTTTATATTAAGATTAAGTTAATGCAAGGTTCACAGAACTGTTACACAACGTAGTTGTAAGTTAAGGCTCTCATTTAAATAAAACGGTGACCTTGAAAACATAGATCATCGTATGTTTTTTACGGTGCTTTGTAACTGGCATTACATTTGAAGTGTGATACAAAATTGATCATCAGTTAAGGGGAAAAAATATTGAAGTTAAGATGAGGAATAATGAGCTTTAGATTGCAATAAGTCTATACTGTAAACATTTGCATCGCGATTGTCTTTTTTTTTTTTTTTTTTTTAACATTTGGACATAAGGTTTTATCCTAACATTTTCTAGTGTTACGACTTTTGATCAGTTCTTTGCGGTATAACGGTTGTTAGCCTTGAATATTCAACATCATACAAAGTTTCATGTTGAATTAGTTATAATTATTATGAACATGAAGTTTCAACATTAGTAATAGATTGTGGTGGAGTAAATTGACATATCTCAAGTCTAATCTTGAATCAAAATGATATGATTTTTTAACAACAAAAAAAAAAAAAAAAAAAAAAAGATCAGAATTTGAAAACATTAAAAAAAATGCTGTAATGTATAAAAAGTATAAGTTTTGCTATTATTTTTTATGCATCATGTAACTCGATCCTGCACAAAATGCCCTTGTAATTTTTTTAAAGTTTCGTAATGAATAATAAGACACTGTATATAAAAGTATAAAATAGATTTTGACAATATACTGTGTATACACATGCATGGTCAATAATTGTTGCGACTTGTTACACACGCTAATAGATTAAGTTAAATCCTAGATGTATATATATACTGCGAAGCTCTTTGCTTTGTGATGTATATTTAAATTTTTGTGACCCTAACTCACATATGAACTTCAACTTGGATGCACAATAACATTTTCCACCACGCCGAATTTTATCTTCTATCCTTTATATTTTTGTATGTGTGTGTGTGTTCTTTAGTTGCTCACACGGTAGAGGCAAAAATATGACAGAGTAAAGCTTCAAAGAGAGAAAGAAAGAGAGACACTTGAATTATATTACGCTTGATAAAATTCTTGCATGTCCACTGCCTTATTATTTTCTTCTTTTTTTTTGTGAGGGGGAGGGGGTGAAAAAAACCTTTATATTTATACGTATGACAGACAAAATTTAATCCGATTTATAACATTACAAATATCGATGTAAGCTTCTTTGATCTGTTATATAGAAAGAGCATTGTAGAATGATACAAAATATATATATATATATATATATATATATATATATATATATATATATATATATATATATATATATATACAAAGTAATAAATAACAATAAGAAATCAAAGAATTTTGTGTTAGGTAAGTTATAAAGTAGAACTTTTATTATTTATTTATTATTGTTTTGCTTCATTTTTAGTGTTGTTAACGTCTCAAAATAAAGAATAGTTTAAAGATATAAACTTACGTTCTTTCTCTTCTTTTTTCTTTTTTTTTTTAATACTAATTGATCTGAATATAAATTTTTGTAAATATTATGTAGTAAACAAAATTGCTACTGTCTCATTGAAAAAAAAGTTAATTTTAATATAAATTTTGTTAAATTTTGTAACAGTACAAATGAGTTTGCTGTAAAACATAATATTTATGCTAAAGTAAAAAATTTAATATTCAATATAGCTTAAATTATGTTGCATAATAAATATTACTGAAATGGACTAGTAAAACTATTACTTATTTATTTTTGTTTCTGTATAACTCATAGAATTACGATGAAATTCTGAAACTTATAGTAATCCTAAATTATAATTTTCTATCTAATTCTGTAATTCTATTCTAATTCTGCCAATGCATAAGTTTTTTTAAATATTTAAGTTATCAAAGTTTTTGCTGTACTATTTTCTTATTATGAATATAAACATTTTATTTTATTTTACTTGTTTTACCCGAACAGATATAAAATTACAAAAACCAAATAAAATAAAAATACAAAACAAAATCAGTCTCGATGCAGAGATAATGCTTAATCCCAAATAACATAAACATTTGTGAATATATATATATATATATATATATATATATATATATATATATATATATATATATATATGTGGGTGTCTATAGTAAATGTGTATGTATATATTATTATTATACTATAGTACGCATTAAAAAACAATAGAATATTCAGTGAATATAATTTTGGTATAAAATTTGTTAAATGAACGAACTAATGTAAAGCGTTTTCTTTTATATTAATCTTTTAACTGTTATATATTGTTGGATTAAATTTAAAGTATTATAATATCGAGCTGATTTTAAAATGTCACTAATTTGTAGCAAAAATTGTACTATTTAAGGTTTATTATTATTATCATTATTGTATTATACAGTACTTCTATTGAATATGAGCAGACTTAAAAAAACTATTTCAGCGTGTCACACAAAAATGTTACTAACAATAAAGTAATGAAAATATTAAAATAATTAATATTGAAACCCAGTTCAACTCTCTCTTTTATGTTATTATAGGTGTAATTTTTTTTATTACAAAAAATTTATTTTAAAAACATACTGAATAATATTTTATTCATTATTCATGAATTTAATAGAATAAAAATAATGAATAAAAAAATTTAAATTGAACAATAGATATTATAATTATATTATATTTTGCAAAAAATCAATAATTTTATTTGAAATAATATTGAATTGTATGTGTATGCATTATATATATACATATATACACACAGTAAAATATGAATGTGTGTATAAGCAGTGAAATTTTTTTTTACTGTTTTATATATTTTAAATGTAAATAAATAATTATTATATACCAAAATGAGTGATATTTTGTTTGTGAGTATTATTATGTACGACATTTTCAGAATTTTTATATTATATATTTACATATATTACTATATAGATTTAGTATTACTCTTCATATTATATTTATTTATAATATTTTCAATACCAAATATGAGTTCAAGAGTGCGTATATGTGGTGTAAGCATACAGGGATTTCAAATTTGATACGTCGATATCATGAAAGGATACACAAGATACCTAAATTCATATATTGCATAATAATGTATGAAGGTGAAGACGAGAGATATAAAAAGAGATCTTTGTCTTTTTTCTGACATTTTTTTCTCTTATATGAATTATTTAAAGGAAGGTATCTCTCCTCTCTCTCTCTCTCTCTCTCTCTCTCTCTATATATATATATATATATATATATATATATATATATATATATATATATATATATATATATATATATATATATATATATATATATATATATATATATATATATATATATATATATATATATATATATATATATATATATATAACGTCCCGTGGTCGAATTTGATGACATGGCAGATATAAGACAAGAGAGAGAGAGAGAGAAGAAAAGTGATGGATGAGATATACGAAGCCACAAGAAAAAGGGCTGTGATCTACTTCTCTCTCTCTCTCTCTCTCTCTCTCTCTCTCTCTCTCTCTCTCTCTCTCTCTCTCTCTCTCTCTCTCTCTCTCTCTCTCTCATGTTCACTATTTCCTGATACTCTCATATTACATGACACGCAACACACAAAATGTCTATTCTAACAAACTTGACACAATCTATACAAATAACAATTTCCCCCTATATACTATACAATTTATATTATTACTGTATATAAGTTCTCACCGTATAAAGGTATAACATTTAATTACATACATACAGTGTGTGGTGTACCGAGTATATTATTTGATCAAGTATACTGTATGAACTCATAGGAGTATAACATCAGTGAGTGGAAATGACACTTATATAACAAGTCAATTTTATTATTACAAATAACATGGAAACTAATGCATGAAAAAAAAAAGCAGTATACTCTTCTATACATTATACTACATATACACACTCATTTAAACTTTCAAAAGATGTTATAAACATAAAAAAAAATGTTGCATAACATCAAAGAGCTTTGTTTCAAATTAAATATGATATCTTTACATTTGTTTTAAACCTTTAGAAAAAAATCCTTGTATCTTTTGTAAGTAATATATTTTTTCCCTCTTCTTCTTTTTTTTTTTTTTTTTTTTTTTTTTTTGACAATATTTTTTTGATATTTTTTTGAAAAGAACGTATAAACTTAAATCTTTCTTTAATGAAAAATTTTACTTATACACAAAAGTTGGCAAGTCTGCAAAGATTGTAAATAATGTCTTATACCGCAAGTTAAACATGTTTTTCCAACACACAATACTTTGTTGTGTTCATTGCTAAGTTGTTCGTTATATATTTCAAGAAACGTGTGTACGTGTAAGGTGTTAATTTATACCTCATGTAAGCCACCGTGTATATAAGTTCAACCACGCACAAAAACTTTAATCTTTGATTTACGTTTAAATTTCGTATTGTATTTTCTAAAACTTTAATATCTATTGTTTAAAAGTTGGCACCTTAATAACTATACTGAATTTTAACCATAAACAATTACAACTACTTTAATAATTTCTATATTATATCTTATATATTATATTATAACAAAAAAAAAATATTATAATAGAGACAGTAAAAAAATAAGAATCGTATCTTTTAAGTTTCTCAAAAGCAGGCATATAAGTAAGGTCTATAACCATTACTTTTAAATGACTTTTAGGATTTCAGGTAATTAGAAATCTATGGAGTTTTGCCAGGCCACAGTAAAAGAAGAGAGAGAGAGAGAGAGAGAGAGAGAGAGAGAAAGAGGTGCTCTTGAATGGTACTGCTATGACTTTAGTGCTGCCAATAGCACACGAAAAGCAGGAGAGTTTTGTGAAAAGCGTTTTGGTTAGCACATATAGTGCCAAGCTGGCCCGACTTCAACTTTTGGTGCGCCAATTAATCTGCTCTACATGTCAATTGTTGAGTGCTTCTCAACCAGCTTGCATGTACGCTAAAAGGCAAAAATTTGTCCAAAGAACCCATTACTTTATTTCACAGGAGATATAAAATTTTCATAAAAATTAATGAAATAAAATATTAATTTTAAGAAAAATGGAGAACAAAATTCGAACAAAAATAATAATAATTGTGGACATTATGGTATAATGGACACCATGGGAAAATTAACAGTATTGCACAAATGATTTTATATTAATAAACTTAAACTTATTCCACATATTTTATCTAAAAAAAAAAAAAAAAAAAACTTACTGGCAGTGTTTTTAAATATATTTTACATCATTGTAAAATTATTTATTAAAACTTATATAATTTACTGTATAGCTAACAATGATAATGTGATATTTCAATTCATAACTTTAAAAGTTGTGTTCTAAATATATAAATATATCAGGTTTCCGTGCTTCTGTTTTAACTGTAAATTTTAAGGAAAGAAACGACATCAAAAATTTAAGACAATAAAGCAAATTTTGTGTTGTTACTTTGAAATAACTATAGGTTGCTTTTCAATCTCAAATGACAAAACTTTGAAACGTAATGAACATAAGTTCGTTCTATAAACTATACACATCTTTTGAGCCAGCTTCGAAAAATTTCCTTTGTTAAGGACATCTAATTACGACTTCATTACCTGTTTATACGACGTTTATATGTATGGTTGATTATTTTTATTGCTTCGCTTAGAACTTCAGACCTAATAAGAATAAACGGACGTTGAAAAAAAAAAAAAAAAAAAAACTCAACAGCGATTTAATTTTATCGGCTCAAAAAACATGATCAACCAATGAATATGGCTAATTTTTTTGAGTCAATCATTCTTAAGGAAACTCATCACTAGACTTTACAGAACAAACTGTATAGGGATTTTTTCTTGGAAATAATATGAAATAAATAATTACTAAAAAGATATATGAAAAAAGTAGAAAATATTAATGTGAAATATTTTGCAAAAGTTGTTGAAAACTTTTATTAATTTTCTCTTAAAACATTCATTCATTGAAATTTAAGTCTCATGGGCTTATCATTATTTATACTACTCTATAGTCTATCTTTATAATTCAATAATAAATCAGTATTATTTTCTGAAAGATTATGTAAAAATGAATAAAATGAAATATTATTTTAGTGAACTTGAGATTAAACAGAAATACATTTGATCTAATTAAAGGGTGCCAATGATTGTTGTTTTGCTTGCTAATGCATTTTAAGTAAACGTACAATTCCTTTTCTTCTTCTTTGGATTATTTGCAATCTTATATTATAAGGAAATTAAAAAATACATTAAAATCACGTTAAGCTTAAGTAATTAATAATTATTTTATATACGTACAATACGTGATATTTTTTATTAAATTAATAATAATAATATAATCGTAATAAATATATCACTAAAAAGCAGTTCAATTTTATTACCATATTCATTTCGGTCATTTTAATATCACGCAAAATTTAACCATAAAATGTTAGAAAATTAATTATAATCTTGGGTTGCAGTAAAACGTTAAGTATCAGTCTAATTAGGTTCACTGCAAGTAAAGATGTCTACATTTTTATGACTTTAAGTAAAGCTAAAATATGTCTTCAGTTTTATTATGTCTTATCTCTTATTTTATTTGCTCTGATTTATTGAAGGTACTCTTAAGTTTAAACTTTATATTATAACGACTCAAATATTGCTTTATATACATTTACTCTTATATATTAAATAAAATATTTTATTTAAGATTACTAAAGTATTAATAATATAATAAAAAAAGTTTATATATATATTTTTATATATATATATATATATATATATATATATATATATATATATACACACACACATTATACACAAACGCACGTACGTAAGAATATTAATTTAAAAGCTTCATATATAAAAGGATATATATATATATATATATATATATATATATATATATATATATATATATATATATATATATATATATATATATATATATATATATATATATATATATCCTTTTCTCTCTATATATATTATATATATTGGAATTAGGTTTCTTTATATTATACATTTTGTAAGGTTACGTTTGAAAATAATAATAATGAAAAAAAAAGTATACACGTAATTTAAAATGTTATTAAAATTCTTCTACAAGCCGTGAAATTGCTTTTTAACCAAATTTGTAAATATCTTAGTAGCATTTTTATTCAGATTCTATTTTGTAACTTTGTGGATATTTTCTATAATTGCAAATTTTGTGGTAGAATGTAGTATAGTATCGAGAGAAACCAAATAATTGAATTAGTTGGGTACCTTTGCATCCCCAATCAAAATAAGGCAATTTTCTGCTTGTATCTTTGCAAACAATATTTGAAAATTCTCTCTCTCTCTCTCTCTTTCTCTTTCTCTCTCTCTCTCTCTGTTAGTATTATTTTCAGATCTAAAAATATGATGATACTGAGAGAAAAAAAGTCACGTAACACTATTTTTAAAGTTTCAATTCATTTTATTTTATTCATATATAAAATTCATCATTTTTATTTATTCACACAAAAAAATAGATATATGATTTCAAAGTTAAACAAAAATAAAATTATATCTCTTAAATATTATATACAAATTAAATACACCCTAAAGCTATCTAAATTTACCCTCAACCGCTAACTTACTTTATTTGTCTCAGCAATGTACTGAACAAAAAATACAAGTGTATAAGTTGATGTGGCAGCCACAATTGTGGGAAAATTTACCTTATATTATTGGGTTAGAAACCCCACAGGCAGAGTTTACCCCTTAACTTTGATGTGGTGACCTGACCACGTGACCCACAAAGGTCACCTATCTACGTCATTGTAAAAAAGAAAAAGATGGGAAAACAGCATTTCGTTTTTCCAACTCTTCAACTCTTATACTCGCTATATCAAAGATAAAAATATAAGAGCGAAAGAGAAGTAAAATCTACTTTGAATATATATTTTCTCTCTCTCTCTCTCTTTCTCTTTCTCTCTCTCTCTCTCTCTCTCTCTCTCTCTCTCTCGTTCTCTTTTCTCTCTTGGTAATAAGATAAAGAAATATTTTATTCTACAGAAAAAGCAAAGAGAGAGTCAATTTTAATTCAAACTAAAATATTTTAAATTTTATTTTTTCAATCTTTATTAAGTTTATATAAAAACGGGAAAAAATCTGTCACCTTTTTTTTTTTTTTTTTTTCAATCTACAAGCTTGCTATATTTTATCAACATCAAGGACATTCTTATGATTTTATACTTTATTGTAATTTAATGAAATCGTTCAATGAATATTACATTTTAATATCATCTCTTGAGTCAAGAAAATACCGTCATTCCTTCTCCTTTCTCTCTCTTATTCTCTCTCTCTTTTTTTCTCTCTCTCTCTCACTCTCACTCTCCCTATTGTGCAAATAATATTTTTGTGCTTTCACACGTTTGCGTTTGTTCCCTCTTTTTCTTTTTTAAAGAGAAAGAGAAATGTGGTGCATATTTTGACATGGTATTTACATGAATATAGGAGAGAGAGAGAGAGAGAGAGAGAGAGAGAGAGAGAGAGAGAATGACAAGGATTTTCGTACTAAAATTTATTCAATATGTTATGAATGCATAAAACAGGGTGGGTTCCAATTTGAAAGTGACGATGCAAATTTTGCAGAGAAACAGGAATAAAGAAACAGGGAGATTTGCAAAACAAACTGTTATATTCTAGAAGTTACCATTTGACCAATCAGCTTTGGTCTATGTGAAAATTTATTCCTTACCCATTTATATTGCCATCTCTATATATTTTCCTTTTTGGAATAAAGTGTTATTTGAAAGTCTAAATCTAAATTTTCATATTTCTGTATAGTATAAAATTTAAGAGTAAAATATTGACCAAAAGTTTGTATTAAGTAACTTTAGAAAGGACACATATTAAAAAATACTTGATATTTACATATCTTTGTAAATTTTAAAGGTATTTTATATAACACATTTGGTTTGCATGCAAAGTATACCTAGTAACTATGAAAATGTTCCTTATGAACGTAAGAGTGAAACTGAAAGCGGTTTTGACTTTATTTACATTGGTAAAATTGTTTTTAAAACTAACGGATTACGGATTTTAATAAGAATAATATTTTAAAATAAAAAACTCAATTATTGAAAGGTTTACATAAATTGTAATTTAAAACCAAACCATTTCAAAAATTTCCAAAAAGAAATTTTCTTTTTAATTTTTTTTTCTTTTTTTAATAAAATAGTTATGACTTTAATATTATTATTGTTATAAAATTCAAGAATCATAAAATACGTTAACTTAAATGTAAATAAAATAATAACATATTTTTATTTACCGTGTTAATATAATTATTAATACTCACCAAATATATACAATAGTAAATAAAACAGTTTTGAAGAATTAATAATGAAAAAGAAAAAAAAAAAGAAAAAAGAAAAAGTTTCAGTCAGTATTTTAAAACTTGAAGGTTGATGTACACACTATTTATTTACATTCAAATGCGATTTAATGGTTTGTACATTTACTGGGTATAATTTTAAAAATATTACGTTTATTATTTTAATTTAGAGTCTATGTATAGTATAATATATAAAATTAACCAATAAAAAATAAATCCTCCCAAATATCTGAAAGTAATTTTAAATAAATGTTTAATAAATACCTCTCTATAATCCAGAGGAATATATTTTATACTAATAAACATTTATTTTAATTTATTTTGTATATTAAAAGTATTTGTACACGAAAAAACTATACCTGGTAATAAATTGATAAATTATGGTAATGCCCCATGCTTTTTTTTATTTTAGTTTATAAATATACATTGAAATGAAATATATCTCTTTCATCCAGCATTATAATAAATACTCTATTTCTATTGAATTTATTGTTTATTTTAAAACAAAATACATTTCAATATATATATATATATATACTGTACTCTAAAAAAATGTAATGTCAAATATATATTTTTTTCAGTGTTTATTTTTATTATTATTATTTTTTTATTTTTAAAAAACTTTTGTAATGATTTTAATGAGTAGTATGTACATTGTCCATGTAATAAAAATAAATTAGAAATCGATGTACAACACAACATAGCTATATCTAGTGTGGTAATTTGGCTACATTACTATATGTAGTTATAGGCTAAAGTGTGATGGAAAAAGCATGTACAATCGCTAAACTAATTGATTTCGTGTCACCCAGCTTTAGGACATTCTCCAACCAAATTTATTATACACAGGCTCAAGCTCTCTAAATATTGTGGCATTTTACTAAAACTGTTCTATACTATATATATAATATATATATATATAACTTTATATAAATATATTATAGGAGAGATAAATACAAAGTGATTGGCCTAATAACAGATTACTGAAGAGTATTCTTTTTAAAACTGTTTTTATTTTTATTTTTTATAAAATATTTATTATTTTCATTCTGATTGTGCTCTTTATTTCATTGTTTTAACAATTGTATACTGGATGAAATGATAAAATAAAATCTAAATTATATATATATTTATGTAAGAATTAAATTATTTATTTTAAAACGTATTATAGTATATGAGCATGTATAGTAAAATAATGTATCATATTATGATGCGTTAATTGACTTGTTTAATAATTTCAATATTAAAATTTTTAAGACACACTCGCGTATAAAAACTAAAATATGATAATGACGCTTATTTTTTATACAAAATATCAATAATAACATATATATATATATATATATATATATATATATATATATATATATATATATATATATATATATATATATATATATATAATACACACACACAAGATTTTTGTTTATTATAAATGCTCTCGTTTTCTCAATCCATATAACTTCACTTATAATCAAAACTGTTGTTATAATAAAATATTGACAGGATAATATAAACAAAAATGATTGATAAGAATATTCTGTCTATCAATACAATTGAAAATGCATTCTCCCTTCTCGTTGCTTCAACATTATACCCTTGATTTCACATCACAAACAGAAAAATAAAGGAAATACAAAAAAAAAAAAAAAAAAAAAAAACGCATTTTTATTTCAAGTATCTACCTTTCCAGTAGCTTACAATCATATCTCATTTCAAGAATGAAATTGGAAACATCAAAGTATGTTATTTATATTGCTGCTTGTCATCTGTAGGAGGGAGAGAGAGAGAGAGAGAGAGAGAGAGAGAGAGAGAGAGAGAGAGAGAGAGAGAGAGAGAGAGAGAGAGAGAGAGAGACCAACTGGTTGCTTTCACTTTACTTTGAAAATTGGTATACACTCTCTAATTGAGAATAAAAATATACAAGTTTTTAGTTACAAAGAAGTCAAAATTCTCTATTTCAGTGAAATGTTAACTAATTAGAAATTTAATATCATCAATAAAAATAACTTGAGATTTTAATTCTATTTATAACCTTCATATTAAAATATTATATTCTTTTAAAAGAAGAAAATAACCATGAAATTTTTAATAAAAATAATTTTGAGTAGAAACCTTATAAATTTTATAATAAAAAACGTTGTGGTTGAGAGGATTCATGGTTTTACATACACATTTCTCTACAAAGTATTTGAAATATATACGATGAGTTTACTCAATATATTTTATATTTTAAATTACTTCGTTTGATAAACGCTTTTAAAAAAAAAAAAAAATAATAAAAAATTCTTTCATTTTATTACTTTATTACCGTACAATTATTATTCCATATTCATGTCATTTTTTTGCAAAAAGAAGTAAAAATATGTAATTCTTGTGCAAATTTTTATTTTCTGTGTGCGTAATAAAATGATTTTATACAACAAACACATAGAATTGTACATTTTTTGTATATCTATACACAAATATTTGTGATAAATTCATGAACAAAATATATCTCTAAAAAAAACATTAAAAATTATCGAGTCAAATATAAAAATTAGCTTTTTATAATATAATAGTTTAACAACATCTGCTTATAGAAGAGAGTCTCTTTACTAATTTACAAAAATGATCCTAATACACCTAGAAGAGGTACTAAAATTAAGTTTTTCATCACATCTCCGGGTCAAACAGAGATTATACAGGACGTAGTCTCTTGATATAAGTAGCACCAAGGGAACCATCAGTTTATCCCACCACATATCACTAAATTTTTAAACACCAAAGAAATAATTAATGTAGCATAAACTTTTATATTACAGCTTTATATATATATATATATATATATATATATATAATACATACCTGTATTATAAATTCTCTTCTTTTGTTCAAAAAATTTAACACAGAATATCTACTTGCTTTCTGTATTCATATTTTAAAACTCCCCAAATGAAAAGCATACTTAACAAAAAAATTAAAAAATTGTAAATATAATAATGTATTATATACGTATATAATATATATATATATATATATATATATATATATATATATATATATATATATATATATATATATATATATATATATATATATATATATATATATATATACATTTTTTTTAAATTTAATTATTATTGTATTTTACATTTATCTTTATATTATTAAAACAGAAAAAAAAATAGAAGGAAAACAAGTTGAAAGGATTTGTATGAAAAGCACTAACCGTTTTTATTCATTAAAATCTAGACAGCAATCGAGGATTTTTTTTTTTTTTTTTTTTTTTTTCATTTCAGACGAATATTATAAAATATTATATATATTATTATTTTTCTTTTTCGTATCATATTACGACATAGTATAAGCTAATATTTTTCCTGCCAACTTAATATAAACTTTTTATATTAAAGGAAGTTCTGATTTATTTTTTTAAACAAAACTAGTAATTAGCAACAAAATGTAAGTTTAAATACTTTAAATCTTATGATATACAATATGTATAATATTTTATTATTATTTCATATATAAATTTACATATATGCAAATGATTTTTTAATTTAACTTAAATACAGAAAAAATATTAATGTTCTAAAATATAGTAAATAAATTTTCTACTTTATGTTAAAAAAAAAAAAAAAAACTTTATATGCTTGCGGCTAAAAGAACTTTTTGTGAAAAGTAATTATTAACAACACATATGCATGAAATATGTACCATTAGATTAAAACTTATGTATATGAATTGTTAAAAGTTTTATTTAAACCTTGGTTTATTTTATAATATTTATTTTATTATTTCAATATAAAAAGTATAGTTTAATATACATATAGCTATTTTTAGAATGTTAGCTATTTTAAATATCTCTTAATAAACAGTACTGCGTTACAGTCCCATTCGCGTAATTGGGCTTGAAATGTGCCTTTCAAGTTTACAAGAATCTTTGAATATTAAAAAAAAAAAAAAAAAAAAAAAAAAATCACACTGTTGAGTGTTTAAAAAAAATACTTTTCATACCATGGGACACAAATTCAGTTACAGAATTGAAAATAAAGTATTTTGCAAGATTTATCTCAGGGAAAAAAACGTCATTTATTATGGTTATGAATTTTGAATACCATGGTATTGATATATATATTTTTTTTTTCGCATGAAAAATGTTCCCAAACGCAAATCTTAAAAACAATAAAAATTGAAAGTTTGGATGTTGAAAATGTGTTATATATCACTTGTCTATAAGATTTGTAGTTACATGAAATCAATAAGATGTTTCTATTTTTTTGTCAGGGCTCAGTGATTAATCGTGACGCTGAGATTTACGTGTGGTGGATATCTCTTTCTTTTCTTGCACCGTTGCAGCAGAAGCAAGCAAGCAAGCAGCATCCTCTATATACCAGGAACAACGAGAAGGAGCAGTGAAGCGCGCCCGCACGCACACTATACCTCTCTTGCTCCAGCAAACCACTTGCAAATGATTTATAGAGCATCCAAGTACACATCTTTTTTCTAACACCCCAAGAAAACTTTTTTCTTTCTTTTAAAAGAATTTTTTCAACAATTTTTTTTATATTTCTTCATCTATCTTATATACAATTCATCGTATATGTCATTAAACTCTCTCTCTCTCTCTTTCTCTCTCTCTCACTCTCTAACATTTATACGAAAAGTGTTATAGGAGTCAGTCTTGTTGAAGAAGGATGGTTAAAATGATAAAATTAATGCAAACGTATTTAAACGTCAAAAATAAATGTCTGTCCAACCAACCACTAGAGCATTTCTACATTCTATCGTGAGAAGAGAGAAAGAGGATAAGGAGGGGGGGGGGGGTGGATTTAAAATTCACTGTCACTGCGATAGTCTTCAAGAACGCAGTGAGTTGCACAACATTGTAATAACAACATAAATCACAAAAGTATTTCTCATGAATATTTATCGTAAGAAATAATCAAGAAAAAAAAAAACTTTCCATATATACAGTATAAGTAGTTTTTAAATATATTTTGCATTTTTAAAACAAAGGATTTAAAATTTGCTTTTATTTTTTTTATTGGTATATTACTACCATGGCATGACTGTTTTATAGGATTGTGAAAACGTAATACAAACTTTTATGTACATATAATATATATATATATATATATATATATATATATATATATATATATATATATACAGGGTGTCCATAAAGTCTCTGAGGGTGTTTGGACGTTAATAAAACACATAAGACTCAACGTAAAATAAACTTTTATACATCAAATTAAAGCTTGAATTATGACAATTTTGAAAATCAAAACATAAATGCAATCAGATGATTATTAATCTTGCTGCATCAAAAACCACAAAAAATGAGAAAATTGACGTCCGATTTGCAACTTTTAACGCTTGCATCATCTGAAAAAACACATACAGATTCTTTGTAAGGTCTCACTCGAGTTTTCTGAAACATTAGCTCAAGGCCTCTCCACATGCACCCCATTGGTAGCACGACACACGTCGAGACGAACCTCTAGCTAGTGCGACATGTTGCGGAGAGTATGCGGAGTGATGGCCTCGATAGCGGTGGTAATACGCTGTTTCAACTTATGCATGTCACGCACTTTCGTCTTGAAGACCTGGTCCTTGACGTAGCCCCAGAGATAAAATTCGGGTGGCGTGAGATCAGGAGACGAGTGCATTGCGTGTTTGTGTGATAAAGTAAAAACTTGTAGAAACGTGTGTTTCTGGGGCACTGAACGTCCAGACACAGCTCGTACGTTCGAACGTAACAGTCCCAATTTGATTGTTTGGTGCGCATTTCTGTACAATTTTGTGATCGGCCCGTTCGTCTTCCACGAGCCAACTGTCCACTGGAACAACTTCCAGAACATGCTTGAGAATAATACGCCATCCCTCAGCAGCTGCAGGGTCAGACACGGAGTGGGGTTACGAGCTCATCTTCCAGCAGGACGGAGTGCTCTCACATTGGGAGCACGTTGTCAGAGACGAGCTGGATTAGGTGTTTCTAGGCAGATGGCTACGTCGTGGTGAACTCATGGAATGGGCTCCCAGGTCTTCTGATCTCATGCCAACCGACTTTTATCTCTGTAGCTACGTCAAGGACCAGGTCTTCAAGACGAAAGTGCGTGACATGCGTGAGTTGAAGCAGCGTATCACCGCCGCTATTGAGGCCATCACAATCGGGCAGACTCTCCGCAACGTGTCGCGCGAGCTAGAGGTTCGTCTCGACGTGTGTCGTGCTACCAATGGGGTGCATGTGGAGAGGCCTTGAGCTAATGTTTCAGAAAACTCGAGTGAGATCTTACAAAGTTTGAATCTGTATGTGTTTTTTCAGATGATGCAAGCGTTAAAAGTTGCAAATCGGACGTCAATTTTCTCATTTTTTGTGGTTTTTGATGCAGCAAGATTAATAATCATCTGATTGCATTTATGTTTTGATTTTCAAAATTGTCATAATTCAAGCTTTAATTTGTTGTATAAAAAGTTTAATTTACGTTGAGTCTTATGTGTTTTATTAACGTCCAAACACCCTCAGAGACTTTATGGACACCCTGTATATATATATATATATATATATATATATATACATACATATATATATATATATATATATATATATATATATATATATATATATATATATATATATATATATATATATATATATATATATATATATATATAAAATATAATATATTATATATATATATATACAGGGTGTCCATAAAGTCTCTGAGGGTGTTTAGACGTTAATAAAACACATAAGACTCAACGTAAAATAAACTTTTTATACATCAAATTAAAGCTTGAATGATGACAATTTTGAAAATCAAAACAGAAATGCAATCAGATGATTATTAATCTTGCTGCATCAAAAACCGCAAAAAGTGAGAAAATTGACGTCCGATTTGCACATTTTAACGCTTGCATCATCTGAAAAAAAAACATACAGATTCAAAATTTGTAGGTCTCACTCGAGTTTTCTGAAACATTACCTCAACAGCTCTCAATATGCGCCCATTGGTAGCACGACACACGTCGAGACGAACCTCTAGCTCGCGCGACACGTTGCGGAGAGTCTGCGGAGTGATGGCCTCGATAGCGGCGGTGATACGCTGCTTCAACTCACGCATGTCACGCACTTTCGTCTTGAAGACCTGGTCCTTGACGTAGCCCCAGAGATAAAAGTCGGGTGGTGTGAGATCAGGAGACGAGTGCATTGCGTGTTTGTGTGATAAAGTAAAAACTGACAGAACGTGTGTTTCTGGAGCACTGAACGTCCAGAAACAGCTTATACGTTCGAACGTGACAGTCCCAAGGTAATTATTTGGTGCGTAGTCCTGTACGATTGTGTGATCGGCCCGTTCTTCTTCCACGAGCCAACTGTCCACTGGAATAACAACCTGAACATGCTTGAGAATTATGCCATCCCATGTGCTACGTCAAGGACCAGATCTTCAAGACGAAAGTGCGTGACATGCGTGAGTTGAAGCAGCGTATCACCGCCGCTATCGAGGCCATCACTCCGCAGACTCTCCGCAACGTGTCGCGCGAGCTAGAGGTTGTCTCGACGTGTGTCGTGCTACAAATAGGCGCATATTGAGAGGCCTTGAGATAATGTTTCAGAAAACTCGATTGAGACCTTACAAATTTTGAATCTGTATGTGTTTTTTCAGATGATGCAAGCGTTAAAATGTGCAAATCGGATGTCAATTTTCTCACTTTTTGCGTTTTTTGATGCAGCAAGATTAATAATCATCTGATTGCATTTCTGTTTTGATTTTCAAAATTGTCATAATTCAAGCTTTAATTTGATGTATAAAAAGTTTATTTTACGTTGAGCCTTATGTGTTTTATTAACGTCTAAACACCCTCAGAGACTTTATGGACACCCTGTATATATATATATACACATACATATTAATATATTTGAGCTATTTACGCTAATTAGTAATATATAATAAATATGCTGTTAACTTATATACAAACGATAATCAAAGGAAACTAGATGTATGTATTGACAAAATAAAGTCTGTTAAATTTTTGTTTTCTTTGTTAGAGTTAATATTACAGTAAGACGTGAAATGTTCAAATTTAAAGCATAATATACCGTTACCTTAGTATCTAAGATGTAAAGAGCTGCAATGATTGATCTTGCTATTAGTTAAGTCAAAAAACTACGTAAAATATATTGAAAATTATAATAGTATTTAAAAACATAACATTTCCCCTCATTTTTTATAATTATTTTATTCTTTTATAAGATAAATTATTTAATAAAAATTATTTTATTTTTTAATACTTTTAAGCTTAAAAGATTATTTTTATTCTAACTTTTCATTTGTTTCTAGACTTTTGCTTATTACAGTACACTGCATTTCACCCTCGTTTTGTTATTTTTTTTCTTCAAAAAAGAAAAAAAAAACAACAGGAAAACTAGCTTGAATTAAAATGCAGCAGTACATTATTAACCGCAACGTGATTTATTCTAACAAAATCTTATTGTCTTATATTCCCCTTCTCACAAAGAAAGAAAGAAAAAAAGAATTCGCTTGCATGTTCAAGCAAGTTCATTTCCATGTTAATACGATGGGGGAAAGACAAATGACTATCGGGCCCTGAAATTGTCTCGACGTGTCTGCAAAGATACCTGAGGCGATACTTAATACGCATGCGCAAATCAACAATACACTTTTTTATATTAGGTTTGTTCCTTTTTTTTTTTTTTTTTTTTTTTTTTTTTTTTTTTTTCCTTCGTCTTTTTTTCTTTTCTTTTCCCTTCTTTTCTTCGTCTTCTATAATTATTTTTTTGATGTATAGCTTTTCTTTTTTCCTCGTTTTTAGTTGCATGCTATGTGCTTTTTTTTATAACTTTATTGCTTATAGTCTAACATTTAACATTATATAAAAAATTGAAAGTCACTTAAAACATGTAATATAAAAAAATTTAAGTTAAAAAGTACTAAAAATATATATTTTTTATAATATTTCCACTTGGAAATTTTGATTTTTGCATACATATAAATCTACAATAAAATTGATGTAAAATTTGTAGACACTTCTGAAATTTAATACAATACAAAAAGTGATGATATATAATTAAATTGTTAATAGGCTTTATAGTTTCTACTCGTACTTTCAACTTAACAAGGCTTTTTCTTGAGTTACATATCAGTTACCGCAGAAAAGAAATTATACATTCTACCTACGCTATATTGAATATCCTTTTAAAGATAAATAAGTTCATCATTTTCTCACGTATATAGCAAAATATTATGATCTAAAAGATAAAACTTCTTTTTTTTTTTCTTATATCACAATCTAATATTCTATAAAACAATAATAAAGAAGTATCGGCATAAAAAACAAAAGCCTGGTAATTTCTTTTGATGGTTTAAGTTTGAATATCTTGGAAATTATTTCCAGCATCGTTTTGTGTTCTCTCTCTCTCTCTCTCTCTCTCTCTCTCTCTCTCTCTCTCTCTTTCTCTCTCTATGCGGCAATTGAAATTCTATTCATGGAGTAAACGTTGGATAATGATCACTCCAAGTTTAAGAACATTACGTTATACTACTATAGCTTTATTAGCAGTGAAATTTATCGTTAATATTCAAACTGAAAATTAAATAATCAATTAGTTTTGTGTTTTTGTCATATTGAATTTCAACAAGCGTTAAATTTTGTTTTAGTAACTTTTGATCACCGAGTTTCGTAAGTATGTATGTATGTACTGTAAAACAATATTATTTATAAGTACTGAGGTGTAAATATTTAGAGCAAACTCTTTTATTTATACTTTATTAAGCTATTACGATGATAATACCATTGCATTGTAGTATAAAATAGATTGCGTATCATAATCTGTAAAATGCTTTATCAAAATAATCCTAGTCTATCACCTTATAAAAAAAAATATATATATCCCATCACTTTTATGATTATTTTTACTATATATAGTAAATTATTTCTTAATTTAAAAACTATCAACATACCAGTTCTAAATTGTTGCAAGTAAATATGTTTGTGTATTCTCTCTCTCTCTCTCTCTCTCTCTCTCTCATACACACACACACACACACACACACACACACACACACACACACACACACACACACACACACACACACACACACACACACACACACACAATGTGTCACTTGCAAATGTTGTACAGATAAAAAGAAGTATGTCATAATTATTCTTTTCCTCAGCAACATTTTGCAAATAATAATGTAATTGGGGCGTAATTGAAAAAAAAATACACTTCTTGCTATTTTTTTTTCTAAAAATTAATAATAGTAACAGTAAATAGTTGAAATATACATTAAAAAAAATATATATATAAAAACTAGCATCTTGAATGTCAGTTCTGATGGCTCTTTGAGTAAAATCTCAAAACTAGTTTCAATTCCAATACACATAGCTACTTTTTATTACATTTCGGTATGTTTTGGTGAGAAAAGTGTATAAAAGCATAGATAAAAGAAACGACATTTTTCAAAGCTATTTTTGTACCAAATGTGATAGTCAAAAAAAGGAAAAAATTTCAAACACTTTCACTATTTTATACAGTATTATATTAAATCTATTACTCTTTTGTCCTTATCATATAATAGTATTCATTACTATAAAAAGGGACATAAAAAAATTGCTTTAAATTTTCCTTTTCTTTTCTTTTTATTATGATAATTGTATAAAGCATTAGGGCAGGTGGCAAAGTTGAATAAGGCGTTGGGATTTGTCATCTAAAGTCGCATAGTTGGCCCTGCATGTCAATATCAGTAAGAGAGAGAGAGAGAGAGAGAGAGAGAGAGTCACCGGCACGCTGGCTGCTAATAACTCGCACCTCTCTCTCTCTCTCTCTCTCTCTCTCTCTCTCTCTCTCTCTCTCTCTCAAGCCATCTTTTATTCAAGCACTAAAATGATTTAAAGCAGAGAAACGTGGCTGGCAAGCCGATGAAGACACACGGAGAAAAGTTTCTTGTGTTATAGTCTTCAATGAAGTGAGTTTTATATATATACATATATACGACGAATAAGAACCATTTACGATTTTTTTATACATAAAATGAAGCATTGATATTGTCATTTTAAAGGGGCAAATGACATATTAGCATATCCGTTATATCATTTTACATGGATCTATTTAAGCAATTCAGAATTTATAGCTCTTTGATAAGATATAGTATCATCCATAGAACTAGAAATAATATAATTTTATTACTATATGTATGTAAAATTTTGTATTTTCTTATTATAACTTTATAAATTGTCAAAAAGTATTACCTAAAAGAATTAAATTTTACACAAATGAAACTGTGAATTATGAGTTCACTGTTATTTCTAATTATTAGTAAATTATTTATATAAACCATTTTGTGCACACGAGTTCTTTTTATTTCATTTTTTTGTTTTCATAACTTCTTCTCAAACAAATGAATCTGTAAATGGATTTTTTTTCAATTTGTGAATTATAATTACATCTATTATGTCTGTAATATTTCAGTGTTTAAAATAATATCGACACATAACAAAAATATATAAAAAAAAACTTGTCTTGATATTTCTTGTGATACAATGCAGATGACTGCAATAAATGCCACTTTTTAATCCAAAACTATAAAAAATAAATACTTTCATCATTTTGTGCTATCGTAAAAAAAAAATACATACTGATAACATTTAAAAAAAAATAGTATTCTCTATCGTAAAATAAAATTTAATGTGAATTTTAATACTCAAGTATAATTATTATCATCGTAAAAGTAAAAGATAAAAATTTATTTAAAAATTTTCTATGTAATTTTATTAATATTAAGTTACACGAGCCAAGAATGAGAATAGAATTATTTCATACTACGATACTGCCTAAAAAAATTGAACTATTGTAATATTTTAAGTACTGTATATTTCTTAGACACGATAATATATAAAATATTTTACTTTCGCGTAGACAATTTTTTAGCTTCTTATTAAGGATTGTATCTAGATGGCTTGTAGCTCAAAATCTAAATAAAACCCACCTTAACTTTATGATGCCCTTTGAAAATTAATAGTAACAGCTACCTCTGATAAAAATTTAAAACCCGTGACCATCAGATAAGAGAGACAATAATTATTGAAATTAATATGGGCTCTTATGGTACTTAAACTTCAAATAAAAATGACAATTTAAAATCTAGCATTTAAATCCTCCAAATTTTTGGTATTTTTAAAAATACCTTATCCTAATGTATCACTACTCAACATTTCAATTTTTTTTTCTTTACAACTTTTAAGTCAAATCCCGCAGTAACTGATTTCCCGCCTTAAGGCGGCAGCAATGTCATCAGCATAAACTTTCAAATTAATTATTTTTAAGTATAAAATTAACAATAAGTAAAGATAAAATTTACTTTTCGCAGTGTTATCTGTTGTTTTATTGGAAATTTTATAAATTATATGAAGAAGAAAAAATTATGTCAAAATTAAGTTCCGTAACTGATAATTTTCATCTCAAGTCGGTATCCTATACTCCCTTAACTATTAATCATTCAGCAAAATAAGAAACTTTAGCGTTTATAATATAATTTTTTGAATACGATAAAGCCGTATAAATACGACAATTTTATTACATATTTACCTTTTGACTGCTGTCGGCAAAAGGGTGCTAGCTTACAATGTAATTCTCTGATTTTCAGCAAAAGATAGCATTTGATGGATCACGAAAGTTACGTTAAAATCACAGACTTCTTTTTTATTATATAAATCTACATAATGTTTTTACTTTGAAAAGAAATCATTCAAAGTGTTAGATTGTGTGCTAGCACCCTTGTTGTTTTGAAAGAGGGCGTGGTCAATGAAACTCACCTAAAACATAAAAAAACAGTATTATAATTTATTTTTTTAGAACAATATATAAAATGTAATTTTTTCCACCTAATAAATATTATTGAATGAATTGTAAAATTGCTTCACTTGCAATATATCATATAAAAAATATAAAAAGTGATTTCTATTAAGTTTATTTACTTCTATACTTTTTCTTTTGTTCTGCCTAACGCAATGTCAATATCAATTCATTTGAAAGGGGCCAAGATATATAAACACATTTTATGTACGCCTGGTAAACATGACACGTACTTTTTGTCACTTTTTTTTGTTTAAAAAACGTTTTGAAAATGTTTCCAATATATCATCCTTAATGCAATTATTACTGGCTCGAAAGAATATGAATTTTAATAATGATATTAATTTTCTTTCATAACATTAAATAAAAACATAATATATATAAGAGAAATATAATAGAAAGTGATATAGATATATCATAAGAATTTAGAATTATGTAATAGAAATAATAAGATGTTAAGTTTGGCTTAAATGTTGCTTTAAGTTACAAAATGCTGTTTTTGTCTAGACTTTACATTATTTTGTTAACATAAAATTATGACCATTTTCTTAAACAAAAAACTTTGGCAACTTATATCTCATATTTAACGAATTTAGAACTTTAAATATTTTTACCTATCAGCGCCAAGTGAAGATTTATTACATTTTGGTGACACTTATAAAGATAAATCAATAAAAATATATTATTACTCATTATTATCTTATGTAAAAATTACTTAATAGTCTGGTGACAACATCTCCAGTATATAAAAAAACATAAAAACAATTAAATTAGTGTGGTGTATATATATTAATTTATATAATACGATATTAAAGTATTATATTTTGTAATATACTCTAACAATAGTGTAGTATGTCAGAAGACTATGTAATTGGGTTTATATTTTGTGGTTTCTAAATAAAAAAATGTTACTATACAGAAAATACAAGCAATTATGTAATATAAGCAGTGTAATGAAAAAAAAAATCTTTCATTATAACTTGTTCCTCTCAATTTATTTATACATGTGATTATTCACTTTTCAAGCTTCAATTTTAAGTGTTTCCTTGTGTCTTCTTTTTATAAAACAAGGAAAACATTCACTAAATTAGAGCTATTAAAAACTGCCAAAGAAAGCTTAAAATTTTGCATAGTTTCCTCCACGTTTAAAAGAAAATCTAACATGAAAAGATGCATTAGATTTTGGCTTCTGTTATTCTACGTTACTAAAAGAAAAAAATATATGTATTGAGCTAAAAAGTTATAAAGCTTAAAACTTTTACATAAAGCGAAGAGATTTAAAATAAAAAGTATGTTTCAACGTTTTCAACGTGAGTTTATTGAGGAAAAAGTACGTTATTTTATTGCAAATAAATGTTATCAAAGTTAAGTAAATGAATACACTTGCCAAGACTTATATGTAGCCGCAGACATATAAATTACATATAAAGAATTTTCTATTTGTGAACATACATAAGGCACTTCATAGTACTACATACATCCAACCTCTGATATCCTGTCGATTATGCAATTTGTTGAGCATATGTACCATGCGGGTTGCGTACAATTAAGGGGCTCTCCGTTGGCTACCCCCCACCTTTTTTTTTTCTTTCTTACTTACTTTTTTTTGTCTTGCATGTAATTAGAAATTTATTGCATTGTCCATAAGAGTTGTGTGTAATTTTCACATAAATTTGAAATAATTAGTTGTAATCTGTATGAAATTGCTATTGGAGAAAAATTATTTCAAAATTGAAAATTGAAATGTTACTTATAGAAATATAATATATGATATGTGTGTATATAATATATATATATATATATATATATATATATATATATATATATATATATATATATATATATATATATATATATATATATATATATATATGTGTGTGTGTGTGTTATATAGAAATATGTAAAACTGAGAAATGGTGAACAGGTGTCTAAATATTTTTAAAATGTATTCGTATCATACTACATTTAAATCTTTTGACATTTTAAAAGCAATGGCATATAATACGATCTGTTCAACATGTCAGCATTTAAAGTTTCTTATATAATATCTATAGTTAACTTATAGTTCTATTAATTACTAGATATAGAATACAATAGAAAATTTGCTTGCTATATAAGTTAACTTAAGTACGTACAGCACAGCACAAAGAACATAATAGCAAGAGTTATATGAAAGTTTATTGCACAATATTATATAATTTTCCGGTAAATTATTAACAATATTAACTTATAATATAAACTATTATATAATGATGAAAATTTTATTTTCAAATGCATCAAAGCTGTTTTCCTGTACTTTATTATAAAATATATTGCTGCAGTAAACATGAAAGTTAATATATTTTTTTATGTAGATGTCATTTAGTTTTATATAACATTTTCTTTTAATCTATTCTTGAAATTTAATAACTTTACTGTTGATTACAAAATACATTTTCCTAATAATAAATCGTTTTTCAAATAAAAATATATAAGTTCGTTCTGCAAACTACATACTAATATTGAGCCAACTTTGATTTTGTTCCTTTGTTAAGAACACCTGATCATGATTTTACTACCTGTTTAAGACGTTTATATGTATGGTTCATCATTGTTATTGCTTCCTTTATACTTTTAGACTTCATAAAAATAAACGAAACTTCAAAATAATAATAATAATAATACTAAACAGCGACTTATTTTTATTTGCTCAAAAAACAAGATCAACCAATGAATGTGCCTATTTTTTTGGGTAGCCAATCATTGTTGGAACCTTATTATACTTTACATAACAACTATTATAATGTATATTTGTGATTATATTACTGTATGTAGCTCTTTATATTTTCTTGCTAGCTTTGTTTTTAATACTTTTTTTGTAACAATTTACAGGGCTCTTTAACATAACAAATATAATTTTGTAAAATATAGGCTATTTCTTTCATATTTATCAACACTTTTCCTATGCATTACAGTAATTATTTTAAAGTTCCCTCCTTTCTATATTAATAATATAATATTTTTCATAGTTATATGCTTGAATATACCATGTAATACCACCTTGAATCTGGCTTAAGTTCAAACAAAGTATATTAATATTTAGTGCAACGTACTGTTATTATGTAATATATATATATGTGGTCATAAATTGTTGTGTCAAATGCAACTGGCTTGCATTCAAAACTACAACCCAGCTTATAATAATTTTATATGGCCAATATTATATATAGTAATGTTAGTATTATGTAAGCGCATCTCCTTCCGTTTGTGTACAATATAACACATAAAAATAAAACAAAAACTTATATAAATAAAAACTCGCATGCTCACAATTTTCTCTTTACATTTTTTTTTCAACATTATTTTCAGTGAACAATTAAATCCTACTTCCATTATTTTGTTTATTTATGGTAATCATGTTTTTATATGATATTATTATACATAGTATGCAATATATAAATACACACATACAGCATATCATAATAATAATAACTTTTTTTACATATAAATACAAACGTGTGCATTTATAAAAAAGTATAATAAGCATTATAATTTATAATATTAAATATTACTTTAAATTAAATTACACATTATATTTATTATATAACGTGTTTTGAAAGACAATATTATAATTCCATAATATTTTCTCTCTCTCATCGATTTTGGAATAATGTAACAATAAGCATGACAAAGCATACTTAACACAAATTTTATATTGTAATGCCTCACTGTCTGTAAGTAACAAATTAATGAAGTGAATAAATGAGCAAGTCATTCTGACACGTAAATAAGCAAATATTATTATTAATAATATGAATCATAGTGACAGAATTATTTCATAATAAATTAAATAAGAATTTTATATTTCATGTTTTATTATTAATATTAGATAGGGGAAAAAATACTGAAATTTTATAAAAAGATAAAATTGTTTTAAATCTTATAAAAAAGTATATTACTATAAAAATAAACATTTTTATATTTTTTTTAGTAATTAGTTTTCTGTATTTTTATAAGTATGTTAATTGTACTGTACAGTACTTCATGTTAGATTAGAATTTTTTTACATTATGGTAAATGATTTTTATCTTATCAACAACTAATTTATCATATTTAATCTTAATTTACTTTTAGTTATTTACCGTCACTATTTTAATTTTATTTTTTAAATATATTTATAACATTGTTTCTATATGAAAAATGTCGTTTATTCGAAGTTAATAGTTTTCTCTCGCTAATATTGATTGACTATTACAATTGCTATTTTAAAATATATAATGTATCACTCAAACTTTTTAACTTAATTTTTATGTTAGTATATATATTTTAGTTTCATTTCTACGTTAGGCATATTGAAAGTTAATGGGAAAAAAATACTGCATAGGTATTTTTCGCAAAAAAAAAAAAAAAAAAAAAAAAAATAGATTTTAAGTTTTTCAATGTCGTTAATTAATGACACGATTGTATTAATTTCTTGGCGCGTACTCACACAAGAGTTGTAGCAGCCAATGGTGAAGAGGTTTTAGTGGTCATGTTTGCAGGCGACCTGGGGGTCTCTAATTCACAATTTATTCACACACAAACACACGTGGGAGGGTATTCGTTTACCACTAAATTTAAATCACACTAATTCGTCTCACTTAATACCTTAAATTACATTTTAACATTATTAACCCTTTATACTATCTAATATCATAGTTATACTCAAAGGACTTTTAAATGTAATTGCTCTATATTATATTAGAAACTTACAACCATTTTTTTTATATATAATATTTGGTTAATACTTTATTTTATAATTATAATTATTTTTGTGATTAAGAAGTTCTAAATTGATGCTAAATACTTTAAAATTTTAAATTAAGTATGATATACTAAATTGAAAAATGAAAAAAAAAAAAAGTATCCTGTAAAACAATGTAAGTTTAGATTGAAGTTAATTTTATTACAAGTTGCAAAATAAAATTGGCTACACGAAAATTGTGTTGTTTTGAAAATAGATCTTTGTACCTGCTGGTGTATGATTTTCAACATATTTCTCAGTTTTCAATTTCCTTGCTGGAAGTACTTTATCTGACGTCACTGTCATGTCTGCTGCCTTTTGGCTGCGGATGAACTCAACTTTGGAAGGGGGGCTCCCAGGGGGGCTCATGATGAAGTGGAGGAGGAGAAAAGGGGGATTTTGCTAGCACAGCGCGAGCCTAAGGCAGCTTCTTCGTTAGCGGAAACAAGACTTTGCCAGAAAGAATAAAAAAACAACCTAGAAATATATATATATATATACAATGAAAAATAAAAATAAAAAGGAAAGAGAGAAAAAATAGTGATATAGACCGGTTGCACTCATATTTAAGAGCCGCCATTTTGCTGGTTATGAATACATAGGCCAGCATAGGAAAAACGTCATTTTTATTTTTTTAATAGTAAAAGAAACTTCAAACCTCAATCAAAGCCTTATTTCTAGCTCCTAATAAGCTCGAAGAATATGAGAAAAATTTGTTCAGTTAAAATAAACTCTTATTAAGTGAAAATTTAGGAGAAATGATGTTTTCCCCTATGCTGGACAATACATTAGGCACCACAAACATGGCGACAAAGCGCAAGGATGTGAAAGGGGTCTATAGAGACGCAACCTTTTAGAAAAAGAAAAAAAAAAAAAAAAAAAGAAGAGAAGAAACAATAAAAAAAATTGAAGGATGAAATTCAATCTTGTTGAAAATAATAAATCTTTATTACTTATGGTAGAAAACAAGTGAAATGTTTATTATTTTAACATCACAATTGATTGACTCAATGTTGCGTAAATTTTGACGAGTAAAACAAAAACGTAGTAGTTTTGAAGGTTGATAAATTAGTTTATATTAAATTTGATTGTCTTGGCACACGCTGGTTCTATATAGCGTTAATTCTCCCGTGTAAACTTTATTGTTTCTGTCACTTTTTTGTCATTTTCTCATCTAACCACATAAATTTGTTTACATTATTTATGTTTTTACTCATACAGAAAATTGAAATAAAAATGTATTTTAAAATAAATTTTGCCAGTGATTAAAAAATAAATGTTATGCAAATAATAATAATAAAAAAAGGTTTTTAGTTTGTATTGATTTTTGTTAGATTGTCCAATAAAAACTAAAAAAATGTATGAATATAAAAAATTCATGAAAATATGTGAAATATAATGGAAAGCCCGAAGTGAATTGAAACCTAACAACCAAAAAAAGGGACATTATTTACATAATCCATGTACAAAAA